>PVJI01031390.1:0-13177 GCA_004026765.1 Micronycteris hirsuta
TTTGATGAATCACTATGAGAATATGTTAACCAAAGCCCATGAAGTAAAGCCCATGATCCAGGTCCAGATGAAAAGGGTATCTGGAAATATCAGGTGGCCACATGAAGATGACAGATGATGCGCTTGTGTACAACATCCACTTAGCCATCAATTTCCTGGTGTCACTGTTTGAGAAGACTAGACAGAGCACATAGATTTACACATCAGGAGCATCATGGGAAAGCCCCAGCACCTGTCCTAAAACATAAGTTCTTACGTCCTAGTCACTTGTCACTTCGTTGATCTCATCACTTCTGCTTCACTACGTGTATAATGACTGAGTTCCTATCATGATTCTGTGTCTCAAAGTGAAAGACAGGGAAGACTGATGATAAGTCTGGGTGCCAGACTTGGAAAAATGGTCATGTGATATTCCCATTTATTAAAGAATTTCAGAAAATACATGGTAGTGTTTGAACATTTTGAGTTAAGATTTCTGTGGGATATTCCAAGAGATATGTCTATATAACTAAGTAGTGTCCAAGTTACTATAAGACGTACATTCATTAAAATACTGAAAAAAAAAATAGGCTGATTGAGTGAATGTCCAAGGATAGGTATTTAGCTGTTACCGAAGTGTCAGATTCCACATTCTCACCTGGCTTACTGTGGTTCCTAATGACCCACTGTTTACATACAGGGGTTGGCAAACTAGGTTGACTGTTGTTTGTATGGAAAAGCACATGTAGCTTATGATTGTTATAATAGCTTATTTAACTCAAAAGGCTATCACCATGGAAGTGTAAACCTGCTTTTTCCCTCTTCTGTATGGATACGGTTGGAGGCAGATATGGAGACTGGGCATGTAGAATAAGAGACAAGGGCAAAAAGGGAGCCAGTGTATATCACCATTTTTTTCTTCTGTTTACTAAATACTACCAACTTCACACTTGAAGGACTTCAAATCAAGGATATGAGACATAACAGCTACATTAAAACATAGGTAATAACAGCAACCCCGGATTCACACTTTTTAAATAAAATAGCCCCCTTATTTTCCCAGAAAGACGGCCTATCTCACCACTAAAAATCCCAATTAGAACCAATAAGAGAGCTCCAAATAAACCTCTTTATTTACCTGCCCCTCAAACAATATCAGGCCTAATGTTTTCAAGTACTACATCTTGTGTATGTCCATTTCTGTAAGAAATCAAGCTTTGCATAGCATTGCTCATCAGTGAGACTTCTGGGCCATGCCACTCTCTACTATCTTAGGAAGTTTCAATTGCTCACCTCTCCCTTCAGCTCTCACCTTCAACCATGATGTTCAAATTCCATGCTCTGTCATAAGCACATCCTATCTTTAGCCGCTCTTCAGTCATTACCATAATTTTCTTGCTCTAACCAAAATCTTGCTTTACCCGGTGATTAGTCTTCTCAATCATGCCTTGGGTACCACAGCACTTGGAGGGGAGACTGGTGCTCTCCTTGTTCCTCATTGCCTTCTCAGACTTTTGTCTCCCCCTTCACCAGAACTGCACAAAAAATTTTAAGTTTAATGTAGTACCTTTATCTATTTTTGCTTCTGATGCTTATACTTCAGTGTCACATCCAAGAAGTCATTATCCAATCCAGTGTCATGAAATGTCCTTCCCAGATTTTATTCAAGGATTTTTACAGTGTTGGGCATTATGTCTATGCCTTTAACCAATTTTCAATTGATTTTTGTACATGGTGTAAGATAAGGATGTAAATGCATCCTTTTGCATATGAATGTCCAGTCTTCCCAGCACCATATGTTCAAAAGATAAATGAGGATGCTATTAAGTCTGAATATTGAAGAATTCACAAGTTATATTATTAAGTAAAAGCAATGTGTATAACTAAATTTTGTTAACATCTGGGCTTGAAAATACAGATATTTGCCTTGAAATAATAAAATATCTCTAGAAAGATAGGTATAAAAGCATCTACAAAGAATGTTTACCTTCAGAGGAAGGATGTAAACACAGAGACATAGGACTTAGACTCATAGATAGAGAACAGGATGACAGCTGTGGGGGTGAGTTAGGGGGTGGAGGGGTTCAGCGAGCCAAAAGTAAAAAGGACTCATGGATGCGGACAACAGCGTGGTGATTGTGGAGTGGAGGGGTGTAAAAGGGGGATGCGTGGTAATGGAATACAATAAAGATACATGTTTGACAGTATAATTTTTGTATCATTTTAATATTTTGCCATAGAAACACATAATAAGTCTTTAGAAAATGGTAAATTAAGTACAAAGATGTTTCCCTTCCTAATGAATTATTTTGTTTTATTTTTCTTTCATTATTTCCAGAGCAGTTATCTTGCCCCCATCCCAATATTCAACATCTCTGATGCCTCAGAGAATTTAAAACTTTTGACAGTAAGTGATAAATCACATTAATTCTGATGTGCACTGAATGAATAGAAACTTAAGTGTTTCATTACCTGAAGCAATACAGATGAACTTTATTAAACTTACAGTTATTTTTGACCAAAGGTATTTATTTTTATGAGGTCATTCAATAATCCTTGCAAATAAAAATGAACATCAGCTCAGTGAATTGTTATTGAATATGATTCCATTTATTTAGAAATATGGCTACAAGTAGAAAGTGCATCTAGAATCTTTAATAGCTGATACATTTTTGTAGCCGTATAGAGAGATGAGAATGCATTTCCTAATTTTGAGTTCTAGTGCTAAACTACAAATCACATCAATCAGCTCCAATTAGGTGGATGAATTTGATTGTTATCTAGTGAGCCAGGCAACCCAAAAGTAATTAAATAATATAGTGAGAGAGTAAATGCATCTTATTTGCCTCTCCTATCTTCTTTCATTAGTAAGCCCTTATGATACTGCTTCCAAGGCACTAAATCAATTTAATATATCAGAATATGACTCCTGCTGCAAGGTCTTCATGCCTTCCTAGGTAATATACTTAATTGTATGTTCCAAGATATTAAGTCCTGTGTAACCTCTACTAAAATGCTGCAGAACCCAAAATTGATATCAAGTGTCCATCAAAATCTGTTAGCAAGTATAGAATTTTAATGGAACTTTTTGGTTCTTGAATCAAAACAGATTTTTAGTCCCTGAAATATGTGCAAAACCTTGGCACATTAGAATTACATTCTCTGACACTCATTAAAAAATGGCAATCCCAAACATAAAATGAGTGCTCCTCATACAAGCTTATGGTATTAGGTACATAGGTTTGAACATTAACCTTATCACTTCACGTATCAAATTGATTTGTGACTCTTAGCCATTGACAATAAAAACAGCAAGGAGAGAGTTTTATCTCTTTTGCTCATCTGCCTTTCTTTCAAAACACATCTCTCATTTTTGGATTTAAGTAGTACAGACAGTATAGTTATAAGAAAGGTAGAATAATTGTTTTTTTTTAATATTTCCCTGTATTTTGGTACCAATAAAAAGTGGGTGTTCAGCTTCTCAGATGGTGTTTGAATATGTATACCTTCAAATACTAAGACTGTATTATTTTTTTAAGAGAGAAACACTTCTTTTGTAATTTGGAGGAAAGAAAAAAAAACAAATGCTACTGTTCTTTACTAAAATATGGACATTTTTAGAAAATCACAAATTATACAACTTACCTTTCATATTTTATTTTTAAGGAAAAGTTTTATTTCTATTTGAGGAGCAGCTGCCCATTATTTTACTAATGAATTTTTATGGCTCATGTATATTTCTATGCAAGTTTCATTGCACTGGAAGGGGATGGGGCGACTTCAGCATAGTCATAATATTTTCTAAAATTATTTGTATGCTAAGTATATTTATATACATTTCATTTCTCAGTCTGCTTCAATTCTTCTTTACTTCATATACAGTTAATTATTTATAAGCAACACACAAAGAATAAGAATATAAAAAAGCAGAGATTAGACATATTTTACTGCATTCTTCTAACAAAAATAAAATCTAATCAAAATTGTACAATATTCTGTGATAGGCATATTTGAAACTGCATGGCATAAGAAGTACCTTGTCTCATGCCATTTACAAGTCACTTTTGCTTATGTTTATGTTTAGAATCCCTTTTGTTTATCTTGATCCTAAATTTCATGTGGCTACATTTACAAAAATAGTACAGAAATGTTTTATTGAGGTGGAAGAAGGGTAGGTGGAAAAATTAGACTTTACTATACATATTTCAATTCCATTATTTACTACAGTAATAAATAATGGATTTATTTATTATTTTTTGGTTTTGAGTCATATAAATTAATTGATTTAGGAAATTATATAACTATAATTAGGAAAGTCAAAAGACAATTTACTTTTAAGAATTACCTTTAAGATTTTTAATCACCTACACAGATTTCAAAAAAATGATTTGTGAGTATAACTTTTTAAGTAATTTAGCAAAACTGACATGTAAATAATGTAGTTCATGAAGCATAAGGAATCTGACCTTTGGGAGAAAAAGAAAAAGTTTCAGAGACTTAGTTGCTACTTACTAATGAGATAAGATTGTTACTGAAGTTCTGATTCTAAGTCCTCTTGACTATATTATATGGAAAATATTACGTCTCTTATCCTAAAGTTTTGGGCCATTGTGGTGAATTAATGAAATCTCCTATGTTAACTGCATGGATTGTGTTCTTAGTAATTCCTCAAACAATCTTTGTCCATTGCCATGGTGTGTAAAGTTATGCATTTAAACCTCTGTAAAAATTTATGACATTTAAATTTATATAATTTGTATCTTATATATGATTAATTATAAATATAATTGTATATCTCTTTGGGATATAGAATGATGACAATTAAAATGCCTTTAAAGAAATGATGAATAATATATGCATTGGTTTTTAACTAAAGATCTGTTGTAACTAATTTGCTTATGTTTTGATTGGGAAATATAATCGGCAAAATTAAAATTGCATTAAATATGAATGTGCAGCATAGTGAATAATTGTAAATGCTATCTAACCACTACTCTGGTCTACTGAGTCCCTTCTTATTAAAAAACCTCTGTCCTCCTTTATAGATATAGAACTTCATTCATACTTTTATTATTATCACTTATACTTTTCCTACTTTTGTTTATTGTATACCTAAATTTTATATTAGTTTTTAATGCATCTCCCTTGTGATCTTTTTAATCCCTCTAGTCTTTTCATGATTTATTTTTTTAAATAATGTTTTATTTTATTTTCACTTAATGTATATTTTACATTTTAAAAGTTTATCTTATTCATATTTATTTCTTACTATTTTTCATTCTCTTGGGATGAATCCTTGGGTCATTAGATTTTAGCTTTTTTCCTTTTAAAATTGAAAATTACACTAATATACTAGGGATTGAATGCATTTTGAGTGTGCATGTATATGAAAATACAAGAACTTCAGATTAAATATAATTTTTCTCTTTCTGACTACACAATTTATAAATTTTAGTTATATATAGCTTTAAGAAAATAATACAATTATTCTTCAAGACAGTCACGCTTATTTTGCTTTACAAATTTTATATCAAGGGTGACTGTGCCCCTTAGAGACAGAACTGCCTAGAGACGTGTTTGGTTTTCACGTGTGTGGGTGATGCTACTGACCACCAGTGTCCAGAGGTCAGGGAGGGGGCCGAGCCGAGCCCAGTGCAGGAAAGGCCCCAATACAAAGAATGCTGAAGTTGAGATAACCTGGCCTAGGTTATGCTGAAGTAAAACAAAAAGCCACACAGCCAAATATCTTATCATATATCATATATCATATATGATAAAACATATCGTATGTCCCCAGACTGGAGTCCTCTTTTCTCAGGCCCCCAGACTAAGAAAGTGGCCATTATATGTGCTAGTCATTGTGTCAGAGAGAAAGTTCTGAAGAGTCTTGAATCAGTACTAGTATTAATTGCATCAACCCACCTCATCACCAAAAGGAAAATAAATATATTCCTACCATGTGCTAAGGATTTGGTGAGGTAGAAATGTTCAATGAATAGCATTAATAAACTACCATAAGTAGTGCTTTTGGTCACCAAATATTTGGCCCTCTCTCCTTCCTATAGGCAAAATATAATCAATCACTTACCCTAAAGATAGAAAATCTAAAAATCAATTCAGTCTCAATATGATTTCAAATGCTGAGATTTCCGTATGTCTCATGGTAAATAAGGAATAATTCATGGTGTCTTTTCATCGTATCTGGATATGTTACTCCTCTGAATCTGGAAAACAATGACTTGAAAAGTTATGTTTTTCTTAGAACAGACACTAAAAATATTATCATGGGTTAGGGAAAGGAAAACCATAATAAACATTCCTATTTGTAGGGATACAAAGGAGAGACCCACAGAAATTACTGGACTGAAACTATTCTGAATTTTAAAACTGGAGAATTATTAAGACTCTGTCGTGGTATGGCTAATGGACTTTGCTTAGACTTCAATTTTATTCATTTTGACAGAATCACCAATTCACTACCTTTGTGGTCCTGGGCTCTAAGAATGTTCTCCAGGTGCATTGTTCTCCTGGAACAGAAAGAAAATAGCTGTATGAAATATGTTTTACCTGGTTGCTAAGAGGATTTCTTAATCTGATTCTTTCCTTTGGTCTCAAGGAAATTTTTTTTTTTTAGTCAGTGCAGTTCTTTTAATAAAAGAGTGAACTTTGCATGTCTTGATTCCAAACAGTCAGGTTTTATTTGATTTTTCAAGCAAAGCTACATTTTAATTGGTCTTTGCCACCCTAAATTTTATCTTATACTAGTTAGGGTTCCAGAATTATTTTCTCTTTAATAAACACCCAGAATGGACTGCTGGTCAAATAGTGTATGTGTGTACAACTTTATAAGAAAATGTCACATTCTTCGTATTTTGCAAAGCCATCAGCAATGTATCTCTCCACCTACCTCTGGCTTGCGCTGTTTTTAATAAGCAGAGTGCTGTATAATTCTTACTGGGCCTCAGTTCTCTGGCCATTTTTAGGATTTTCTTTGCTTACTGGTTTCATAACCTGATCATTATGTGCTCTGGTATAATTTTATTTAAAATGTTCTGCTTGTATTTGTTTTGCTTCTTTGATCAGTGTGTTTACAGTTTTCCTTGAATATGGATTTTTCTACCATTTTTCTTTGTCCTCTGATACCATGCTTTATTCTACATCTTAAGTTATACATACGTTATACCAGTTTATATGGTGTCTTATGTTTATTTTTCAGTCTTTATTTCTCTCTGGTACATTTTAGATAGTTTCTATGGCTAAGTTTTCAGTTCATTAATCTTTTGCCATGTAATATTTAGTTTACCCAATACAGTATTTTTAACTCCAGAGGAACTATTTTGGCCTTTTCTATAACTTTAATTTTTTCTTTCATCCTATTCATGTTTCTTCTAACATTTCAAACATGTGTCACAAATTCATTTTAGCATTTAACATTCCTGTTTGCTCTCCATCATCTCTGTTTTGGTTCATCAGTTTTATTCTTAGCTGGTTTTTACCTGTTATTAAACCCATCCATTAAATTTTAGTGTTGGTTTATTGAATTTGTATTTATAAATTATTTAATCATTCTTTTTTAATTAACTCTTTTTGGAATTATTTCCAGTTTATCTTGCTTATAACATCATAAATGTATTTATTTTAGCATTTATGTTTAATGAACAATTGAAGAACTGTGTGAGAGACCTATTATCTTTGCTAGTCTTGCGTATGGAGAGGTGATTCCTTGTATAACTTTGCTATGTGTTTTTCTTTGCTATGTGTTGATTTTATAAAATATGATTTTTAATAAATATTATAGGTATTGATTATGGTATATTACTTCAGAGAGTTTTGAGTATCTACCTGATGTGGATAGTCTCCAGAATACAATTCTATTCTGGAACCATGACAAAACTGTTTCAAGGTTTAAGATTCTGTGAATGACTAAGGTACTAAAAAGACTATTACTTTTCTTTACACTCAAGGGTTGTTCCTTGACTTTCAGTATAAGGTTGTAGCCCTCCTTCTATGTTCCTTCTGTAGAGAAGAATTTGCTTTTTAAATCTTCATTGTGAGTTTGAGATCACTAAATGCAGAATTTGAATTCCTTTCTGCTTACAAACACACTCGGGGTAAAAAGTATAGTTTTGTCATGTTGTTGCAAAGGGTATGCACTCCTTCTTTCTTTCTGTTGTGTAGTATTCCATTGTATAGATGTACCATAGTTGTTTGATCCACTCATTTACTGATGGGCACTTAGGCTGTTTCCAGCACTTGGCTATTGTAAATTGTGCTGCTATGAACATTGAGATGCACAGGTTCTTTTGAATTGGTGTTTCAGGATTCTTAGGGTATAATCCCAGCAGTGGAATTGCTGGATCAAAAGGGAGTTCCATTTTTAGTTTTTTTGAGGACATTCTATACTATTTTCCACAGTGGCTACACCAGTCTGCCTTCCCACCAACAATGTACTAAAAAGTTACCCTTTCTCCACAACCTCTCGAACACTTGTTGTTTGTTGATTTGTTTATGATGGCCATTCTGATTTATGCAAAATGGTCTCATTGTGGTTTTAATTTTCATCTCTCTGATGGCTAGTGATGCTTAGCATCCTTTCATATGTCTCTGGGCTCTCTGTATGTCCTCCTTGGAGAAGTGTCTTTTCAGGTCCTTTGCCCATTTTTTAATTGGGTTGTCTTTCCGGAGTGGAGTTGTGCGAGTTTACACTAAGTAAAATAAACCAGTCGGTGAAAGACAAATACTGTATGATCTTATCTATAAGTGGAACCTAATCAACAAAACAAACAAGCAAGCACAATATAATCAGAGACATTGAAATAATGAACAGATTGACAGTAACCAGAGGGGAGGGGGGTAACAGGGGAAAAGAAGGGTAAGGGTCATCAAGGAACATGTATAAAACTCATTAACCACGCCAAAGTGGGGTAGGATTGAGGGTGGGAGGTGGGGATAGGTGGAACAGGGGAGAGTGGGAGGAGGGAATGGATACAACTGTACTTGAACAACAATATAAAAATAAATAACAGAGACAAATAATTTTAAAAGTACATTCTAGGCTTTTAACTTCTCTGAGTTGTGGTTTCAGCCTGTACATTTCTGTATTGGGATTCTCAATTGTTTTAAGTGTTTGCTAATGTACATTAAATCTCCAGTTGTTTTTTTAAATAGTATTTTTTAGGATGAGAAATAGTCTGAAATAAATAGTCTATTATTGTTTCTGAAAACAATAAATCCACAACTCATTTTTCTATTTATTCTTTGTGACATTTATTGTATATCTGCATATATTTTAGGATATGGTGAACTTTTTAACTGTTTTAATATAAATAAAGTTAGATTTATTATAATTTGAATTTTAAGATGTGGTGATGAAAAGGAATTATGGCATATATAGCTTTATACTGAAGATATATAAAGAATTAGCATTTCTTTGGATATTTTGCGGTAGCCAAGAAAAGACATGCTCCAGCTCTTGTGGAAATAATGTAATCACTTGTATAACATTGTATGATTTGAAATAGACAATTTATGCTGAGTTAGAGGCTGTTTTCAACCCTACAGGCAATTCTTATAGTTTTCATGAATAGAATGTTCAGGAGCTCTGGAAAGACTTATACCCCACATTGCTTAATTAACATAGGACACAGTATTTCTGTTGAAATACTGAGGACAAGAATTTTGCCCCAGGCCACGGTGCTGGTTCAGAAACACACAGAGTTATCATCCTGACTCAAATCTAAATAAAAATAAAAGAGTGAGAGACACTGAGGAAGTGGCATCAAGCTGAGTCACAGAGCCTGTGTGGTGGCGAGAACATGGACACTAATGAGAGCATGATCCTGTGTTGATTTTTCCAAAGCCAGTCCTGCTTTTGAATTTCTGTGAACTGACGTAGAAAAAAAAATGTTGTATATAACCTCACTAAAGAAGCTCCTTCATACAGAGTAGAATAATCTTTCCAGTACAAAACATTTGACTGAGGTAGGTAACGATATACACATAAGTCAATTAGTCACAACAGGGGAGAATCACGGGGACCGGCAGTAATGAAGCGAGATGATGTGAGCAGAGAGCATCAAAGAACATGGAGTTAAAACTTACCAGCCTCTGCTGATGTATGAGAACCTCATCAACCCCTTCATAAAATCCGAGGGGACATGCTTACAGGTTAGGGGATGAGAATAAAATGACTGGGCATCTCGATAAGAGAAAAATAATACAGTCGTAACTTTGACCTTTGCAGTATTGCCATAAATGTTTTTATTTGTATTTACCATTAGGTGAGACCATTGATGATAAGGAATAAAATAAATTTATTGAAATTGTCATTCAACAAAGACTTTCAAAAAGGCTTTGGTCAAAATCACAAAAGTGAAATGTTAATGTTACAAGAGAGTTTTCCGAACTAAATCGTAAGCCGGTATTACTGAACTGAATCTAATCAATTTAAAAAAAAGGAATGAAATGAAGGAAGTAAAATAAATGTTGAAGAGGAAAAAACATAAATGTGAAGTTTCTGTAGTAGCAGAGGAGGGTCAATGTGCTGCCTAATGAGCCCAGTGTCCACAATCATTCCCAGATAATAAGAGAGGTTTTAGAGACAGTTAACTCTTTCAAATCACTAAACACCTAATTTGCAATTAGGGAATGTGTCACCAAAAAAAAAAAAAAAGAGAGACAGAAGCTGTTAAATGTTTTTAGATATTTATTGAAATTTGCACTATAAAACTTTATGGAAGAGCACAAAGCATGGTTTATAGGTAATGATTGTAATAATGCTATGGATATAAACTAAAAAAAAATCATTTTAGTACATAAATAGGACATGTTTCCTTCCAAAGATATAGGCAACTTATAGGTTCTATAATACTTCAAGTTAGCAAACATTTTACTTCATGATCAATTTAATCAGAAAAATTATAAGTTGTTTTCTTTTTCTTTATCAAAGCACCACTTGTATTTGACAGAGATAAGACTTAAATACTTGAGCTGAATAGAGAGTCCTAAAGAAGAATATTAGATGTACTACTAAGATTTATGTAGATCTCAATGAGAATGCATGAAATACTAATACTTTTCCAAGGACTATTTAAAAAATACTCAAAACTTAGTCAAATGATTCTGTGTGTTAGGCAGTGTTATGCTATAATGTTTTATAAGGACAAAGAATAATATAACAAACAAAAATAAGAGAATGAGTTATTCTCTTAATGAGAATGAGTTATTCATATTGTTTCTCTCAATTTTGACCTGTACTTATTATTCTAGTGGTTTTTAATTATTTTAAAAACTATATGTAAGATAGAAGCAGCACAAAATTGCTTTAGGTTTTGGTATGAAGCAATATCTATTAAAATATGAACTTGGTTTCAACCAAAAAAAGTTGTACAGTATCTCCAGTTCTCCTCAGCTTTGAACTACCATAAGCAATTTATTTTTAAATGCTTTAAAAGAATTTTGTCAGCAGAGCAGAATCACTTTTATTTACTCTGATTTCTTCCATACTTATTTTGAAGATTTAAGAATGCCTTGGAATTTATTTAAGCAAATCCACTACCACTTCATATTTACTGAGACTGAAAGGCAATTTGGATTTGATGGGTTCTCCTCTCTCTTCAAAGTACATATATTTTAGTTGCTCAAATATTTTTGAATAAAACATACACAATGCTGTCTGGTGCCCAATGAAATGAAAATATTGGGTGACTTCTAGAGCCTAGCACTGGGCTGTGCATATCCAAGAACTCTTGTTGTCACTTGATAGGAAAGATGAGCATGCGTGATTCTAAAATGTATAATGTAGTGATTAAAACTAGAAGCTCTAAAGTGACAGGGATGAGAAGTTGAACCTCTCCTTCTACCCCTTACTAATTCTCTGTTCTTAGAAAAATTATGGTACTCTCAGTTCCCACTTGGGAATGCTAACAAATTTTTCTCTTAGGGTTACTCTCAATATTAAAATAGAATTTATCCTAATAAAGTTCTTACCTATAATCCTTAGCACAAATTAAGTGCTAATATAGTTATTATTTTTATTACAAGATTATCTCACTGAATTTTGTTTACTGAAAATGCAGTATTGGTTAACATACCATAGAACCATAAATTTTAAAAATAAGGTAAATATCTCTAACATAACATTTTTATTAAAAATATATTAAAATATTGAAGTCCAATTGGACAACAATAAAGTCATCCTTAGATTTAATCCTTAGATTAAATTTGCTAACTTCAAGAATCAATTCTCAAATTAGAAGCATACTGCAATTTTTTTTTGTATCATTCTCAACTATCAATTGAATTGACAGTGGTTCTCGTTTCTAGCGTGGAGAGGATTAGTCTGACAACCTGTTCAGTTACTTTCAGACAAAGATCCCTGACATTAATTTGAATGTGTTCATTTCTATTTTAAAACATTTTTGTCTAATTATTTATTTATTGTATGTACCATCTATACATATATATTATACATGCATTTTTTCTAATAGTTGAAGGTTGCATTTCTTTCTTGAGTATAAAACTCCTGCTAAAAGTAAACTAGTGTTTAACAGCTAAAATTCTACACATTGACTTACTTGACTTTTTGAGATTTATATTTGAGCCACTAAGCTATTTGTACTCCTATAACAAAGCTATAGCCCTTTTCAGCAGATGAAAAAGAAAATGGAACATAAATTGTTCTGTTACACTTTACCTTTCTATGGAATAACCTATTAAGTCCAGCCATTACCTGGCCTTGTTGTACCATGTTCTTATCTTCAAAACTAACCTTCATTAATGTCCTAGATATATTTCAAGTGATTCTGAAAGAAAGGTAGAAAGTGTTTGGGGATTGGATTTAGAAAAAAAGGTTTAGTGGGTTAAAGAGAAGAGTAAAAACTTAAAGACAATGGTATCAAGCCAAGGAATAGTGTTTTGTGACTATGAAATAATAAGCTTGGGACTGTTCATTGGGTGAAATTTTTCCTAATATATTTAACCAATCAGCATACATTCAATATTTTGATTAAAAATAATTACCTTAGCAACAGCATGGATGGAACTGGAGAGCATTATGCTAAGTGAAGTAAGCCAGGCGGTGAGGGACAAATACCATATGATCTCACCTTTAACTGGAACATAATCAACAAAAGCAGAAAGCAAGCAAAACATAACCAGAGACATTGAAAGTAAGAACAGTCTGACAGTGGCCAGGGGG
>PVJI01031391.1:0-13180 GCA_004026765.1 Micronycteris hirsuta
AACCTCTCTGTTTTTAATTCTGTGTATTAGGTAGAGCTTCTTTGGCTCACTGTCTTAGGAAAGGCACCGATAAATTGTGTGGGGTGGAGCCTTAGGTAATCAACAGGGTAATCAATCCCCTTCACTGTTTGTGGCTCTGTGTGGGGAGAGGGCTCAGAGAGGTGACAATGCTGCTTCTGGCTTCTGGAGGTTTTCCCAGCTCTCTCCCCATTTCCAGTTACTTCACCCACTTCCCGTTTGTGACTGGCACCCTTCCAACTGTTGCTCTGGTGGTAAATCCCAAAGTGGGTGGGTTTGCATATGTTCTAAGTATGTGCGGGCCCTTTAAACTTACTATCCTGAAAATCGAGCAGTTTCTTCCACTACCCCAACTCCAACTGGTTTTTACAGCCAGAAGTTATGGAGATCTATCTTCCTGGAGCTGGAACCCTGGGCTGTGTGGTCTGGGCTGAGGCTGGGACCACTCACTCCCAAGGTACCCTTCCTGATTTTTATCTACCACACATGAGTGTGTGACTGCCTGTTCCACCTGTTCCACTGCTGACACCTCTCCAAGCCCCACCCGTCTCCACGCCTCTCTGCCCATCTCTGCAACTCCACCTCCCCTACCCTTCTGGATGAATGTGGCTTCTTTAAATCCTTGGTTGTTGGATTTCCATATAGCTTGATTTTCTGACAGTTCTAGTTGTTATTTGTTTTGAGATATAGTTGTAATTCTCTCTGTATTTTCACAAGCAGGAAAAGTGTGTCTATCTATGCCTCCATCTTGACCTGAAGCTGCACATGGCAGTCTTTTATTAACATTTTAGTGATTGCAGAGACCCTAGGCAAAAACTTAAAAGCACTTACTTCTGTTCCTAGGAACTTCAACAAGCAACAAGTGCCGGTAAGGTTGTAGAGAAAAGGAAACCTTAGTACACTGTTGGTGGGAATGCAGACTGGTGTAGCCACTGTGGAAAACAGTATGGAATTTCATCAAAAATCTAAAGATGGAACTGCCTTCTGATCCAGCAATCCCACAGTTGGGACTGTACCCTATGAATCCAGAGGCATCAATTCAAAAGAACCTATGCACCCCAATGTTCATAGAATCATTATTCACAATAGCCAATTGCTGGAAACAGCCTAAATGTCTATCAGTAAATGAGTGGATCAAAAAACTGTGGTACATTACTCAATGGAATACTATGCAGCAGAAAGAAAGAAGGAACTCCTAGCCTTCACAACAGCATGGATAGAACCGGAGAGCATTATGCTGAGTGAAATAAGCTAGGTGGTGAAAGACAAATACCATATGATCTCACCTATAAGTGGTACCTAATCAATAAAGCAAACAAATAAGAAAAACAGAACCAGAGATTTGGAAATAAAGAACAAACTGGTAGAGACCAGAGGGGAGGAGGAAGGAGGATAAGGGGAGAAGGAAGGGGAAGAGTGAAGCAAAGGAATACGAATAGAGGACTCATGGGCACGGACAATGGGGATCACTGACTGTGGGAGTGGGGGTGCCAGGGTTGGGGTGAGCAAGGGTGAAAAAGGCAGGACAACTGTAACTGAACAACAATAAATTAAAATAAGTTGCATATAAAAAAGAATGTAAAAGTACATGTTGAAATATTTTTGATATGTTGAATTAAATAAAATGTATTATTAAAATTTAAAAAATAGGGTAAAGGCTCTCTCCTGAGCATTAATTCTAAGAAGCGTTCTAAGATATCTCTTCAAACTTTATGATCTGTGTGATTGAAGGACAGAAATTTATATTATAGAGAACAGGAATAAAGTGGAACATTGACAATAACACACTGAATTTGAGAAGCAGAGATGAGGATTTCTAGCATCACATGAGACTTAGAGAAAGTTGCTCTTTAATTTTATGATGTCCATTACGTGGGATCAGCTCTATTTAATGATGTGGCTACCATTAATGTTTTCCTACCCCCTTACTTGAGGAACAATTTTGCAAAATACATGCAGTAAAAAGAATCAACATCTGGAAAAAATACAAATAAAATTTGTTTCCCATCATACCTGTGAGGTGTCATGGTTCATATTTTACAATTAAATGAAGATAAATGCAGAGTAATGAAATGACTCTCAACCCAGGTATCATATGATTGGCACAGTTGGAAATGAAGGCCAGTGAGCTCTGGTTTCTGATTCATTATTTCGAGTTCTGGTAAACTTCCCTCTCTCTAGTATGCTGAAAACTTAAGGAGCTTTTTTTTTTTTAATCATACTAAAAAAACGCATGTACTAAGGGGAGAGTATTCTTACACTCTTTCACTCTTTAAACGTAAGTGGCTAAAGATAAGAGTCTTCTGACTTCACAAACAGGCTATGTGATCTGGCTCAGTTAACTGATGGATGAAATTTCTCTGTATTTATATATCCTCTGGGATTTGAAGTCTTGCAAACTGTACATTGTAACTCACTGCTCTTGTTTTCAAACTGTTTAAGTAATCATTTCTTACTAGTCAAATGTGAAATAGTCAGGAACATGTACGTAATAAAATTAGGTTGAAGTGACTGGTCATGGATTGAGATCGATGATTTCACTTAGTTTTGCGTCATTTTGTCAAAACCATGGGGAGTAACACAGTTAAACACAGCAAAAGAATAAGGTGTGATTTAAACAGATAAGTGTGAGTTGTCTTAAACCCTATAAAAGTGTTTATGGTGATTATGATCTTAAGTTTTCTTGCACTATAAACTGTTGCAAAATATCTGCTCCCAGCTTAAAAGAAGTGAGAGACATAGTCTCCTCATAGTTATAAGTGCTCTCAAATGGGATAAAACACCTCAAGCAGTTTCTAGCACTTAGTAGGGGCAAAATAAACTGAAGTTTTCCTGTGCCCTTGCTGATGAAGTTCTTAACCAGGTAACAAAAGAACCTTTGAATAAATTTTCAAGGTATTTCAGTCTTTTAATGTTTTGCTAAATTAGTTGGTTTTACTGTGCTTTTTATATTATTACTGAGCTAAGATAACTCTAAATAAGTTACCTTTTGAGTTACTATTTTGCACCTTTTAGACACCTATATAGGTATTATTGTAAATTTGGCATGCATTTACCTAAGAAAACGATATCCCACACCTTTCTGATAAGGCAAGGGTAGGAAATCAAAAGTCCAGCCCTCAGAATGTTTTGCCCCAGGCGTTGCCAGCTGGATTAA
Organism: Micronycteris hirsuta; assembly: GCA_004026765.1. Classification (NCBI taxonomy): domain Eukaryota; kingdom Metazoa; phylum Chordata; class Mammalia; order Chiroptera; family Phyllostomidae; genus Micronycteris; species Micronycteris hirsuta. The sequence continues at coordinate 3,176 of PVJI01031391.1, forward strand.
GCATTTGTCTCTAAAAAAAATCACCCTTGGTAGTGTGTCTGACGTTTCATCTCAAAAGCAAAATATCTATTATTATAAGCTATAAGGCTAACCATGTGAAAACATTAAACGAATAGATATTTTGTTGGCATGGTTATTATCCAGTGACATAAAATATTAAAGAACCTTAGTAAAAGAGTTACATATAAGAAATATGAATAATAATTTAAAGATAAACAATAAAAATATGCATTAAAATATCCATTCATCAAAAATGAAATAATTGGGGTAGTTACCTTTTTCTCTTAAAGTAATGAAACCCCATCTATATATTTAGGTAGAATTACATTTATAAAATTAATAATGTCAAATACTTTTCATTCTTTCATATAAACACAAGTGAGACATTATAGTTTGTTATTCTAGGCAAAGCTAATGTTTTTTAAAACAAAAGTATTTGGAAATAATTTACTCATATACATGTTCTTTTGCTAATGGAATCTTAGCCATCAAATGAAAGGAAACAAATGTATGTATAAGTGATAGCTTTTCTTCACAAGTTGTATTTTAATTTTAATAGAGTCTTGAGACACTATTAATTTCTAAGCGGGTTTAGAATTTCAACAATAAATACTTCTGTTGCTACAGTGTATTTGTGTTTTGAATTTCAGGGCCTCTGCTGTGACATTCACATACTGATTAAGCAAGTTAGTTTCTTTTCATTTTTCTGCTAATCTTTTAAGCCACAACTTGAATGATCAAGTAGAGATAGTGACTATAAATATTTAATGTGTAGAATTTTGTATAACCACTTGTATTTATGTAGCTCTTTAAGCTTCCAACTCACTTTCGTGTTGCCAGTCATTCATCCAGCATCCGCATGCATGTACATGTATGAGGTCTGTTTCGTGTAGAGGAGGCAGACGGCATTGAGACCACAGATTGCGGCATTGAGCCTGTGGACATTTTTTCTCCTTTGTCTTGAAATATGATAGAAGACAAATGTAGTATATTTTGCTAATTTGAAAGAATCACCTAATCCCTGTGCTGGTTTTAGGTTATGTGCACTGGGAGTGGGGGAAAGAATTACACAATATTTTGATTAATAGAATGTTTATTAGGGGCTCGGTTACTCAGGGGCAAGTGCAACAGTTCAACATATCCTCACCACTTATTATGCGCTGGTTACAAACACTGAAGTTAACAACACAGTCTTCTATTGTTGGTCCAGTTTCATTCTCATCTCGCCGCTGTAGTCTCACCCACCTCAAATTGCTCCCCGTGCTCTCGTACACAGCTGCTGAACAGATTTCTCTGTTTTTTAATTTAATTTTATTTTAATTTTTTTCTTGTTGTTCAAGTACAGTTGTCTCCACTTTCCCCACCCCCATCCCAGTCATCCCCACCTCCACCCTTGATTCTACCCCCTTTTGGTTTTGTCCATGTGTCCCTTATACATGTTCCCGAAAACCCTTCTCCCCTTCCCCTCCGTTATTCCCTCCCATCTCCAGTCTGGTTACTGTCAGTTTGTCCTTAATTTCAATGTCTCTGGTTATATTTTGCATGCTTCTTTGTTTTGTTGATTAGGTTCCACTTATAGGTGAGAATATATGGTATTTGTCTTTCGCTGCCTGGATCTGTTATTTATTTCCTGTTAGAAATCTTTTAAAAGCTTGTGGTATCCACACTACACCTGGATTCATCAGCGTCCCCATCCTCACTCAGCTCACTAGCACTTTATGGTTCATGTATGAGCAAAGAGAAATGGGGCACCTCTGGGACTATTTCCTGCCTCCGTACTCTGCTCTCTGTCCCACTTTCTGGAACGTCATCTTAGCATAAAACCTTTCCCGAGTCTCTCTGATGTAAGTGCCCTTGCTTTAGACCTACGCAGGACTCTTAAGCATCCCTCTAGTTGGCGTGGTTATTAGTCTTGGCCTCAAACCTCAAAGTGGGTTTTAATGTACCATCTGCCCTTTACTGCGCGAGTACCATGAACCTCCACAGGCCTCCCATCCTTGTCAGTAAAATGGGGTATTCATCATAATAATAGTAAATGTCTCATAGGGGATTCACTGAGGTAATACTTATAAATCACTTTAGCATAGTCTTGCACTTAGTATGTCATAAATGTTACAATGGATACATATTTATATTATCAGTAGTTATCATTGTCATAGCACTTTCTGCATTACTCTGACATGATTTCTCCAATGAGCTGGAGAGCAAGAGGATATGTCATGGATGTTTTCAGTGTTTTCAGCGCAGCCTCTGGTGATTCCTGAAGTTCCTGAATGTCATTCTCTTCTTTTTGTAGGGACAGAACCAGACTCTTGGGTTCCCTACATTCTTCAGAACTTAGAAGGTACTTACATATTTAACTTCTGTTTTTAAGTTTAGAATTAAATAATACAATTATTCAATTGTGTGCAGAGTCAATGATGCTATTTATTTATTTTATGTTTTTGTTTAAACTCTGAAAGTAGAATGGCAGATGGTGGATTTCACCAGTCAACTCTTCTATGATAACTTCTTAATTTCCAATGGCAACAAAAGTGATTTTTTCCTGAGTTTTCATTTTTAAAGATTTCAAAATTTGTGCCTTTTCCACTTACTCAAACACAATATTGTAAGGTTAAATATATTTCTTCAAATATAAATTTTGGTAGCTTGTTTTTAGTATTGCCATCTTTCTATAGCCACATTGAAAGTGGACTTGCGTGGTAAGTGTATAATTTCCTCATTTACCCTTACTGGGACTTTCCAGCTCTGTTGGAATTAACACAGGACTTTAAATTTAAAACCAAAATTGTGGATGGCGGCTAGATATGTAGGAGCGGAGTTCTCTTCCCCCTGCACACAGGTGAAACACCTAGCCGATCTTCTGAGAAACAGAGTGAACAGCCAATGGTATTCCAGCAGATACGAAGATTGGACAACAAAAATTATAGAGGACATTGAAAAATCAGATGATAAGGAGAGTGCTTAAGGACAATAAGGTCCCTGGGACCAGCGAGGGGACCAGGGCGGCTGCAGCCCCAGGGCCGGCACCCTCCAGGCCTGCTGCAAGATTCTTGGGAGAGAGCCAGGCTGAGCTGTGTGAGAGGCCAGTTGCTTGTTTGGACTGGCGGTCTTGAATAGAAGGAATTTTTGAAAAATAAAAAGAAAAGAGAGGCACTCTGCGGCTGTTTGGGAAATTCTCCGCAGCAGCCGCCCGCCTCCTGCGCCCCTACCCCCACAGCCCTGGGTTCAGTGCATACTCCATCCGCTGCCTGCCCTGGCCCACGCCCATGCTCAGAGCACCAGGGGCGGTGGGTACCTGATCTGTGCCTGGCGGTGGCCAGTCGGTGCTAATGCCCTAAGCACCAGGCATGGAGCACCTCCCACCTAGCCCCTGTGCCCAGAGCCCTGCAGTGCTCTCTAGGAGGAAGTCAGAAACACCCTGCAGAGGGGAGCTGCAAGGATGGAGGAGAAGGCAGTTCCTGGAAAGACTTGATTCAGTTGGGGGCTGAACTGCGCTGCAGGGGCGCTGAGAGTCCCTTGCATCTAGGACAGCAAAGAGTAAGAAGATGGTGTGTGAATTGCCCCTAACTGATGCACCTCAAGGACAGTACAACTGGTGGACTAAAGTCCTAGGCTGGGTGCAGAAGGGCTCCTAGGAACTGGGCTGGAGGGTGGACAGCAGTGAAGAGTGTGGCTCAGGAAGGGAGAAAAACGAAACCAATCCCTCCTCAACCTGGCGCAGCCAGGAAGACCAGCAGAACTAGATTGAGTGGTTTTAAGTCAGCAGAAGGCTTTTTTTTAAATTCCTTCTTCCTTTCTGTCCTTCTTTTTTTTTCATCCCTTCTTCCTTCTCTCCTTCCCTTCCCTTCCCTTTTTATTCCTTCTTCCTTCCTTCTTTTATTTATTTATTTTTTTAATTAAATTTTTTTAAAATCCCATTTTCCTTTCTTTCCTTCTTTCTTTTTATTCCTTAGCTCCTTCTTTTCCTTTTTATTCATTCTTCCTTCCTTCTTTTTAAAATTTCTTATTTTCTTTCCTTCTCTCTCTTTTTTTACTCCTTCTTCCTTCCTTCCCTTTTTTATTCCTTCTTCTTTCCCTCTTTCTCCTTTTTTTTTCTTCTTTTCCCACAGGTGAGATAATATAACCTGGAGCTGTGAAAAGACCAGAGTTAGACCCAAACAGGGGTCATCCCAACAATAGAGAAAGTGAGAAAAACTTCATTTTGCTACTCCAGAGAACTTGCAAGGTGGGAGTGGTGAACACCAGGATACCTGCTGGAAGAGGAAACCCACCAACAAAGGAACCACCAACAGAAAACAATGAAAGAAAGTGAAGGAGGGAGTGGAAGCCACACTAACCTCAATCCAGGACCGATCAGGAAATACAACTAAATGGTGGAGAAACTACCCACAACACACAACTGAACACAAGCGAGAGAGAAGCCTCAAAACCTTGTTAACACAGAAGAATCAGCTTCAACACAACCTGTCCACACCTGCACAACAGAATACAAGATATGGTGGATGGAGCAATCCTCAGTTAACCAGCTGGAGGGAAGGATGCACCAAAGAAAGACCCAACAACAATAAAAACCCAAAGACATACAGAGAGCCAACGTACACGACAGCCCAAGACCTGCGAGCTCCAGAGACCAAGGAGACTGTACCACTGAATCTCAGGTATTCTACCATATAAGTTCACACCATAAACCCAGGGAGTCAGAACAGATCAATTTAAGACACAGAGGCTAATCAGAAGAATCTCACAAACATTGGGAAGACAAAGAAACAATCCCCAAATGAAAGGAAAGGAGGAAGACCAAGAAAGAGTGATAAATGAAATAGAGGCAAGTGAACTATCAGATATTGAGTTCAAAGCAATGGTTATCAGGAAGCTCAATGAGCTCACAATTGCCGGAAACTACAGGGAAACTACAGTGATCTCACTGCAAACTATATCAATGTGAAAAAGGAAATAGAAACTATCAACAAGGGCCAAGAGGAAATGAAGAACACAATTCCTGAACTGAAGAACATAGAAGAAGGAATCAAAAGCAGGCTAGATGAAGCCGAGGATTGGATCAGTGAGCTAGAGGACAAGGTAGAAAAAAACACCCAGAAAGAGCAAGAAAGGGAAAAGAGGCTCAGAAAGAATGAAGAGGGGTTGAGGAAAATGATGTACAACATGAAACATAATAATATCCATATAAGAGGAATACCAGAAGGGGAAGAAGAAGAGTAAGGGATAGAAATCCTGTTTGAAAAAGTAATGATGGAAAACTTCCCTAATTTGATGACAGAAAAAGTAACACAAATCCAGGAAACACAGGGAGTTCCAATTAAGAGGTGGTAAATAAGCCAGATGGTAAAAGACAAATACCATATAATCTCACCTTTAACAGGAACCTAATCAACAAAATAAACGAACAAGCAAAATGTAACCAAAGACACTGAAATTGAGAACAGGCTGACAGTGACCAGAGGGGAAGGGGAGGGAAGTTCAGGGGAAAAGTGTGAAGGGTTTGCAGGAACAATTATAAAGGACACACGGACAATAACGGGAGGGAGTGGAAATGGGAGGGATGTTGGGAGGGTTGGGGGGTAGGCTGTTGTGGGGGGAAAAGGCAGAAAACTGTACTTGAACAATAATAAAAATAAAAATAAAATAAAAACTAAAACTAAAATTGTTTACCAGAAATAGAAGGAGATTTAAAATTGTTTTACCGAAGATATCTAGGAGATATCTACACATATTTTTGTTTATTATTAATACTCCCATGCCCATACCTCCTCTTGCATTTTCCTTTTTGTTTTCATTGCTTAATGATTTATTTTTCTTCCTTTACTCTAGAAGAATATTTGGAATATAATATTGGGATGTGTTCTATAAATTCTATAAATGAATATTTATAGAATCATGTTTTACATTTGGTGATAAATGATTAATTATAACAAGTTTACCCTTCTTTTATGTAATATCTAAAGTATAGATACTTTGAAGTTATTTAGAGAGGATGTTTATTTAAAACTAAAAATGTTTATTGTCTTTAATCTTTATTTTATCTTTTTCTCTAGCTCAGCTCTAGCACATGATATGCACCCTCCAGCACCCTCTCTTCTGTCGAGATTCACAGGAGGTTCCGAAAGCAGCGTGAACAGCCTTAGCTTATTGCTCTCCCGGTGGCAGCCTTGCTCGGCCTCAGTTCCGTGGCTGCAGCTCTATGGCAGAGGGTGCCCAGCTGCACAGACCCACTGGTGGGCCTCCTGTGGTTCACCCGGCTGGTGTAGGGGTGGACAGAGGGTCCCTGCCTGGTGGCTGGGCTGTGGCACGCCTCGAGGGCCGCCAGTTTGAGTACCTACCTGAGGATGGAGCCCTTGGTGACCATCACCCACAACCACTCGCAGGGCTCAGTGAACGTGAGCATGGGCCACCTTGGGCCACGCAGGCGGTTACTTCTACCTGTGCTACCTCTGTTAGAATGGCGTGTTCACGGATAGCATGTTCCAAAGGCACAGTACACCGCTGCAGCTGTCACACCTGTGTACTTTCAGGTGCCCGAGCACAAACATTGCACAAACAAGCAAGAAGAGGAATAAGAAGCAGAAGAAGCCCTGAGTCCCTGAAAAGCAGATGCAGGCACATATCTTCCCCATGACCAGTAACATTCCAGATACTGCTCCCAAGTCATCAGCCCCTGCTCTCCTCCAGCAGAACCATCAGTGCTGCAAACTCCTGCCCATCCAGACCCTGGGGAGCAGGATTTTTAGGGTCCAAAACTGGCCATGTGATACCATCTGATCTCAGTTTAATGGCTGACAACGTGCAGCCAGAAAATGAAAAGGAAACTTTAGGTGGAGACAGCACAAAGGATGACTCAAAGCCATCCTTGTGTATTTCTGTACACAATTAGTAGTACAAGCAATTATGATGGCTCCTGATAAGCAGCTCACCCTACATGGAATTTATACATACACCACTAAAAATTATCCATACTACAAGACTGTCGACAAGGGCTGGTAGAATTCAACTTGCCACAGTCTCTCTCTGAATTGTCATTTCATCAAAATACCACCTTCCCAGAAGGAACCAGGCAAAGGCTCATTCTGGAGGAAATATTGTACTTCTGAAAGCAAATTAATAGAGCAGGTTTTTAGAAAAAGATGACCTAGGAGAGTGCCCTGCTTTAGAGGCCCTCTGGGACCGCTCTTGTCTGGAAGTACCCAAGTGGCTCTTAATCATGCTGGAGTTCTGTCTGCTCACTCCATTGGTGTCCAGACTCTTGAGAGCCTGTAGAGGGTAGGAAGTTTCACTGGCCCCCTGGCGTCCTGAGCCTGGTGCCTCACAGCCCAAATTGGCTGTCATCCAGGAGGCGTGATTTATCAAGTGCATGAGGCGCCATCTAGTCAGTTCGTTTTAATTCCAGGGCAGTGATAGCTTCCCCCCATGATCAAGGCTCACACCAACACTGTCTTTGCTCCCACGACTACCTCAACCTCCCAGCAGCCTGCCATGCAGATGGTTCACATGGCCCACAAGTTCCCAGCAGTGTCCAACACCAGTGTGGCTGGACTGGCATCAGTGAACAGATACACTGTCACCAGGCAGGCTATAATCACTCAGGTGGCCTTGCTGGCCCCTTTTAAGGCAGAGCTGCAGAAGAATAGAAATCACCAAAAAGTGAACATGGAACCTATTACTGAGTTGAACTAGGCCATCCTAGCTGCCCTCAGCAGGGTCTGAATGATACCTGTGCAGATAGTCATCATGTGCAATAGGCACCTCTCTCTAGGTCAGCACCAGCTACCAATAAAAACTGCAAAAGGGCCTCAGTGTGGCGATCCCTGCTATGCCTGGCCAGGTGAACAATGCAGGGGTGAGTCCTCTGCACATGCTGGTGACACAGGCATCAGTGTCAGCCTTCCTGCCCACGAAGCACCAGAAAGGGAGCAGTTGGAGCAGCAGGACCTGAAGCTGGTCAAGACCGAAGACGATGAGAACATCATTGCTCTGAGTATGAATGGGCGTACCGCTGGTGCTGTGAGAAAGAAGGGCTTTCAGAACTAGTGGCCAGGGGAGTTTCCTTCTCTATTGTTAACTCTGTGGTGCCAAAAGGAGACACTGTCTCTCAATGCAGATCTTGGAGCGCATTCTCTATGTGGGCAGGGGGCACTGCGGTTGGACTTCACAACAGCACTGAAAACACAAAAGCTGCGTGGCCTTAAAACTTCTTAAACATGGAAGTCACACCTGAACTTTAAAAGCACACAAGGGAACCTGGTTCCTGCAGGATCTTCCTGCCCAGTGCTTATCCTTTAACTCACGTGTGTCCAATGCGAGGCCCAGGATGGCTATGAATACAGCCCAACATAAAATTGTAAATTTACTCAAAACATTAGGAGAAGTCTTTGTGTTTTTGTTAGTGTTTGTGTATTTAATGTGTGGCCCAAGGAAACTCTTTTTCTTCCAGTGTGGCTCAGAGATGCCAAAAGGTTGTCCACCTCCGCTTTAACCAGACGAAAAGACTCTCAGTCCTTTTGAGGCAGAAGAGCACCTGGTGCCAGCGCCATCAGGCAGACTGGGCACTCCTTAAGGGGACAGTGCAGGGGCCACCCAGCCACCCTTGGAGGACATGTGGGGCTGGCAGGCAACATACTATTTTGTTGTTCACATGCGGAATTAGACTATTTTGAGGTGTACTTTCTTTCTTTACAAAATAATTGGGTCTTTGACATTTCAGAGCTCTCCATTTCTACTTGGATATTTGGAATCACACAGGACCTTTAGTGTGGATTTTATTTGGAGAAAAGAAACAACATAGTTTGTGTATTTATGTTGTTTGTTTTCAGCCTATGGAATGATTTACTTTGCTGGTTAAGATGCAGGAGGAGTTATGTGAACAGTTGTCCATTTTCCTGCTAGAGCAGCAGCCTGATTAGTTTACTTCTCCATTTCAGTGTCTAGGACAGACAGATGGACTTCATAGGGCTGCATGTATGAACTGCTGGCTGATGGACTGCACTTAACTGTTTCTTTATCTTGCTACTTTTTTTTTATTTTATTGTTGTTCACTTACAGTTGTCTGCATTTACCCCCATCCCCACCCCCAGGCAAACCCACCTCCCTCCCTTGCTTCCACCCTCCCCCTTGGTTTTGTCCATGTGTCCTTTGTAGCAGTTCCTGAATACCCTTGTCCCCATTGTCCCCTTCCCCCTCCCATCTGGTTACTGCCAGATTGTTCTAAATTTCAATGTCTCTGCTTATAATTTGTTTCTCTGGTTGTATTTTGCTTGCTTACCTCACAAGCGTCTTGGCTGTGGCTGATCTGAGTTCCCCGGTAGCTGATCTGGCCTTGGTGCCTTCTCTCATGAGTCCTTGTATAAAGCCCTTTAACATTTCATATAGTAAAGGCTGCGTGATGATGTACTCCTTGAACTTGACCTTATCTGAGAAGCACTTTATCTGCCCTTCCATTCTAAATGACAGTTTTGCTGGGTAGATTATTCTTGGTTGTAGGTTCTTGCTTTTCATGATTTGAAATATTTCTCTCCAGCCCCTTCTTGCTTGGAAGGTCTCCTTTGAGAAATCCACTGACAGTCTTATGGGAATTCCTTTGTAGGTAACTGTACCCTTTTCTCTTGCTGCTTGTAAGATTCTTTCCTTATTCTTGACCTTGGGTAATGTTATTATGATGTGCCTTGGTGTGTTCCTCTTTGGGTCCCGCTTCTTTGGGGTTCTCTGAGCTTCTTGGATTTCCAGGAAGCCTATTTCCTTTGCCAGATTTGGGAAGTTCTCGTTCATTATCTGTTCGAAAATACGTTCAATTCCTTGGTGTTCCTCTTGTCCTTCTGGCAGCCCTATGATCCGGATGTTGGGTTGTTTACAAATGTCTCTGAGGTTCCTGAGTCCCTCCTCATTTTTTTGAATTCTTGTTTCTTCCTTCTGGTCCACCCCATTGGTTTGAGTCCCAGCTTCCTTTTTTTCCCTATTGGTTCCCTGTAAATCTTCCTCCATTATCTTTATCGT
>PVJI01031392.1:0-13177 GCA_004026765.1 Micronycteris hirsuta
TTTTATTTCAATTTCCAGTGAGTTTTCCAGTATTTGTCTGTTTAAAATTTAAGAAAAATAATTCAGTATACATTTTATAGTAAATCACAAAAAGTTTCATTGAAAAAAATATGTAAAACTAAAGTTATCGTAATTTTACTGAATGTTGCCATTTGCACAAAACATTAGCAAAAATGGCCCGCTCCACCTGTTAGCTTGCAATAAAAGTGACCCGCATAGTGACAACAATTTTCCTAGTGCCTTCCACTATAAGCTCCATTTACAGCCAGGTAAAATAGATTAAACAGAGATGTCTGTTGTGTGTTTTACCAGACCTGTTTGATCAAACTATGTTTTTGTGTACTGAGTCTGTAATTCATAAGCATCTTATTATTTACCATGCATGGACCTTATGAACTGGTCCCATACCGTTTAGAATCAGAAGACTTCTTATTCCTGTGATGGCTTCTTTCTTTCCTAATGCCACTTCCTTTACATCAGTGTGCAACAGAAGTGTGATATAATATAGTAAGGTATATGTTAGAGGAGTTCGAATTAAACCATTTATTTTATACTTCACGTATACTCAGAATGAACTCTCATATCCAAAATGGTATTATGAGTTCATATTAATTTTTAATACAATAAGGTGAACTTTTTAAAATTTAGTTCTATTAAAGAAGAAAAAGCATGGATTCAACATGCAATAAGCCTATAGATTAGATAATATTGTATCACTGTTTTGTTTAGGAACAATATTGTAAGGTGTTTCCTTTCAGTATTCTTCAGTACAAATTCCAAAGTACCTGCTTATATTGACATTCGTATTTGTATTCTGCTATATTCAGCAACAACCAGACATATTAATCCATTCATAATCACTTAAATTGGAAACTTCCCAAATCTTTTCTACATTCAATCATGTTCATGAAATGCAGTCTTATAGATTTGCATTCCATTAATAATAAGTCTTTAATTATCTAAACAATGAAACGTGGAACTCCTCATTTATAAATTTATTCAACAGAAATGAACTCTCTCTTGTTCTCTCTTACTCTCTTCTTCTCTCTTCTCCCCTCCACCACCCTTTAACCTGGGATCCTTCATTCAATGTTTAAGATTTAATTGAAAATGGAATTAATCTGGTCAAAACATGTGTAGAAGCCCTGTCCCTTGTGAATAATTCAGTGATCTCAGACTTGAAAAAGATTTTGATGCAGTAACAATAGTTATTATATGTTTCACATTTTATTTTATTTTTATAGAGTTCTGGAGCCAGCACTGATTTTAAATTACCTGAATTTTAAAACACAGTTTTGATTTAGGAAATCTATACATGTTAAATATATAAAGTTCAAAATTATGATTAAGGGCAAAAATTAATTAAGCTCCTTACCTGGGTAATATTGATATATATATGGTCACACGTGGTTTGACTCTAAAATAATCCTTGGTATCATTCATCCATATACATATATACAATATTCACACAAAAATATATGAATATATATTATATATACACATATACATGCATGTATATATTTAAATGAAAATACTTGTACATCTAGCCAAGCTGATATATGATCTAATATTTGTTATTTGTGTTTACATAAAAATAATCAAGTAAAAAGTGACATCCACTTTAATGTGCAAAATTATGAGAGAGAAATGATGTTTCTGTGTGGACATGAATATATAAGAGCATTTTATGATTAATGCCCTAGAAAATAATTGCTCAAAGGAAGCACATAGTTATTTAAAATGTTAATAAATACTGCTAAATTAAACTCTGATATTTTATTTTAATTTATTTTGTCATCAAAAGTATATGTAAAATACTGTATGTACACATTCCCCAATTTTCTATTATTATTGATCTCAGTGATTTCTTGGAGTTCTCTATATTTTTTGTGAATCCAGATATGAGGCAAATGTTTTCTCAAAATCTTTTATAATTTTACTCTGTGTCTGGTATATTGTATCATATATGTATTTTTAAAAGTAATATGGTTAAATTTATTAATGTTTTAACTTCATTTTGTGTAGTTTTTATATTTTCAAACATTTTTACTTTCTAAATAGTATAAATATGTTATTCTATCCAAACTTTACTCTGTCAGTTTCAGATGTACGGCATGGAGGCTAGACACTCATGAACTTTACAGAGAGGTCCCCGGTTTCTCATGTGCCCACCTGGCACCATACATGATCATTACGGTAATATTGACTATATCCCCTATGCTATAATTCACATTTTTGTGGCTATTCTGTAACTGCCATTTTGTACTTCTTAGTCGCTTTATCTGTTATAGTCCCCAACCTCCCTCTGCTGTATCAACCATCAGTTTATTCTCTGTATCTATGAAACCGTTTCTATTTTTGTCTGTTTTTTTAATTTTGTTCTTTAGATTCCACATATATGTGAAATCATATGGTGTTTGTCTTTCTCCATCTATCCAAAAATTTTAAATGCGTAATCCTATATTATCTTCTAACACTTTATACTTTATTTTTACAATTATTTGAAATATTTGCATTTTTGGCATTATCAGAGTAGACAATTAATTATCTTTACTTTTTCCAATAATATTTCTAATTTTCTCACAATATTAACATTTTCTTCACTTTTCCACATAATTAAAATGCCACTTTTTTCATACATATTATAACCAAAAATGCATTTGGTTCTGAATACATAGATTTGGATCTGACCTGATATCTATTTTCATGAATTTGTTCACTTATTAAACCATAGTTTTATAATATACTTTACAACTTAATAGAAATTTTAAAAATATCTACTGTCAATTTCTACATAATTATATTATCTTTGTATAATAATAGTTTTATCTATTTTTAATTATTATTTAAATTTATTGTCATACTATGCTGGCAAAACCTTCTACTTAACTTTGGCAAAAATAGTGATACTGTGAATAGCAATTCTTGATTTCACAGGAAAATACCCTGCATATTTTGTATTGTTCAATGTTCTAGGCTAAAAACAAGTACTACTTTAGATACTAGCAGCTTAAATGGAAGGCCTTGCACAAAAGGGTTGGTTATAAAAGTGCTGTATGGATGGGGGAAGCCAAAGAAAAATAACCATGATGTTGCTCAAATATCGGCAACATCCTTAGGGTATGAGGAACCTAAGAAGAAAGTCACGTTACATAAGGTCAAAACACAGGACTGAGACTGCTGCATTTTCGCATTTGAAACTGTCACTTCACACCTGTGCAGAAACCCAAGAGGCAGTATATGTAGTCTTATAATACCATTTACTATATGCTCCATGCTGTCCAATACAGCCCTATTCCGCTGCTGTTAAAAGTAGACAAACAGAAGGCATAAGGAGAAATTTGAATTGAGAGTCTATTGGCAAATTAACAGCCAACCCTACAGCTTTGACTACCAAGCTAATGAGCCCCAGTGACCTGTGTAAGTGAGAAATGGAATTGGGAGCATAAACGGAGATATGGTGACTGAAGCAGAGTTCTGCATACTACTGTGCACATTTAAACTTCCATAAAATAACACAATAATAATGCGCTTTCATCTTGCACAACAACTATTCCTCATACAAATAAAGATGTGGCAACACTTCCACTAAAGCAAGATAAAGGTGCATCAGTCATTGTACTTAAACACTTGCATACTTTACATTCATTGCTCAAGACAGGTTTTGTTTGAACTTGTTGATTTTTGATGTCTTTTATTGCTTCTGACATTATTTTGTTTCACCTCTTCCACATCAGCAAAACATTTTCCTTTGAGGATTTTTTCTCATCCAAGAAATTTTTAAAAAGTTGCTTGGGGCAAAATCTCGTGAATAAGGAAGGTGGAGAATGGGGTTCTTGCCATTTTTTTTTTTTTTTTTTGGTCAAAAACTGCTGAATACTCAGCACGGTGTGGGCAGGTACATTAAAAAATCACCTGTCATTAAATGGGAAGACATGTCAAAAGAGTCTTCAGAAAAAATTACTGAAGCCAAATACAGCTTCTCACAACAACTCCAGCTGGTACCCTGTACAGATGGGTTCCTAGAACTCACCTAGTGGGGGAAGCCAGTACTACAAGGAGCTTGTCCTCCAGAAGATGATTCCGTTTTTGGGGGGGTGTTCCCTCCCTCCCATACTAGTCTTTACATGGCTACTGTATATCCTTAGCTGTACTGCATCATTTTAGCTATGCTTCAGGTGCTTGTGAATGACGGCTGCTCTATAGTTTAGTTGTAATTTTGATGCCGTTTTGGAAGGATGCCAGTACCACATTTACCTACACCACCATTTTGACCAAGCTGAAAGATTTTTCTTTCTTATTATTTTCAGTGATATTACTGGGTGCAACTTCGATACTACAACAATTAATTTCCAGACGATGTTGGCATTACATGAAGAACAATCCATAAGTGAGATGTAGGCTTTTAATTTCAGTTATTTAGTTCCTCACACTAGTCATAAGGAATATTTCATAAAGCTATATAGAGGTGTGTCTACTGAACTAATCTCGAAGGATGGTTTATGTACAATCTCAGAATTCAAACTGGCTGTCTAATAATTACTGCCCAAGAACCAGTGAGAATTTATCACTTCAATTCTCTGGAAACTTAAAATAAAAGAGTTTACAAATGTTACATTTGAATAGTAAGAAAACATGAATCAAAAGTATAAAAATACAGAGAAGTAAACTGTGACATAAATAAGAAGCACAATTCACAAGATATAAAACTGAACAACAAATTATAATGCCATAAATTGGAAGATAAAGGTATTTTGTCATGAAAAATTTGAAATGATAAGTTGAATACTGATATGGAAAAGAAAGTATTTTATCACCACGTGCCTGTAATTTTAGATTCATTTTGTAAAATATCTTTCATAAATTCAATTCTTTTCAACTCTTTCAAAAACTAAGAAGAAAGGTCTGCTCCTGCTGGGTTTGTTGTTGAGTGCTTGCTAGTTTCCCTTAACTGTTAAATGGGAGCCTTTTAAGACTTCAAAATACACTATAATGCATTAGTCAAAACAGTAATATGACAGGCAAATTAAAAAATTATTTTAAGACCATTTATAGCATTTCCAGTAGAAAAAAATGGAGGTTTACAATGGCTATTAGTATCTTGTATAAGAATGTTTTCAAATCAGTGTAGACTCTCCATAGGACCCGGAGCTAGTCTTCTGGCAATTTTTGTCTCTTGCTGTGTGTGTCTTTTCCAAGTCAACTTACTCCTCTGCACCTCTGTTTCTTCTTTGGGAAATAATAGACAAAATAATATTATCTACTTCTGTAGATAATACTTTTTAATGTTTATTGTCAATAAATATCTATAGAGAATCATTGATAATTTTATCAGCATTTTCATGCATTTATGGCATAGAATCTATCATCAATACTTTCTGAATGCAATAGAAAATTTTATTTCACCTCATTGTACTTGTTTTAGAAAGAAACTATTAACTGCTCTCTATATCCTATATATTTTTTCATGTTCAAGAATTCTCCCTTTATCAAAAAAAGTATATTTTAACTTATATTATCTTTAAAAATGGGAATTCTCAGTGCATAGTCATTTCTGTTCTATTTGTTGATAACTAAAAACAATATGGGCCAGGAAAAATACCTACAGTAAGATTATCTATAACTTAAGATATTTTAGTGCTTTATATAGAGAGAATAATTGTATAACAAGTAAATAGTTAGCTCTCAAATCAATTTTAGAAAATTAAATAATACTAAGCCAAATTATAAAGTTTTTATCTAGGCAACTATTACTTTTAATATTCCAATTGCAAGTCAAAATAGTTATTTTACTTAGGTCTATCATTATTTAAGTAAAACCAAAGTATTACCTAGGGTTTACATGTATTTTACATTTCCCCGATTATTTGAAAGGATATTTACACACTTATTTGTGCTCAGGGAATCCCAGGTGATATTTCCAGAAGGTCTGGGATTTGTAAATATGTATATTTTGTCCCCTTTTTAAAATAATATTTGAAGGCTGCTAATTTACTGAATTTTAAAAAATAATTTGGTTCTATAAAATGTGTGCAAGCCTTTGTTATTGTTATCTTCAGCATTGATATTTCCTATATTGTGTTCACTCATAAAGAAATGTCTGACTAATGGGATAATAATCTGAAGTTTATGTAATAGGACTTTAGATTTTATAATAATATAATGAAAGTTGATTTGTATCATTTCCTGTTTCAGGTGTGTAATTGCGTCTTCCATTTAGTCTTACCAACCAATTTTTTCAAAGTATTTTTTTATGGGAATCTATCTCAATTGCCATGATTATTTTGAAACAGTGCAGTTTTTTCAAATGTGGTTATGGAGAATAGACTCTAGAGTGACCCATATTGGTAAGAAATTTATAACTCAAATTTGTTTCTCTTCTGAAATGCAATGCTTTTCATCTGTACACCAAACACAAGGACTATTAATTTAATTTGCTATGAAGAGCCAAGTCTTTCATGAGATTTAGCTGCATCATTATCATTTAATCTGCATATTTTGAGAGGAATAGAATTAAACTGCTCATCTATTTGGGTGATTTTTAAAAAATATATTTCGGCATATTTGTCTTTACACTGAGACTCACTTGTGCATTATTTTGATGCCCTGGAGAACTTGGCTCTGTACTGACAATTCACAGTCACACTTTAATGGCAGAAAGTGTGTGTGGCAGAGGAAGAGAAAGGTGTGTATTAAATCTGTTGAGAAGGATAAGAAGATACAGGTGGATCTAAAAATAAATTTCCAAAGTGAGAATTATTTTTTAATCATTTTTATTGTTATTCTATTACAGTTGTCCTAATTTCCCCCCCTTTGCCCTCCTCTGGCCGTCCCATCCCCCACCCACACTGTCATTTCCAACAGCGCTCTCCGTGTCCGTGGGTCATTCATACATGTTTGCTGTCTAGTCCCTTCCCCTTCTTTCCACCGTTATCCCCCTCCCCCTGCCTTCTGGTCACTTTCAGCCTGCTCCATGTTTTCACGCCTGTGGTTCTATTTTGTTCCTTAGTTTATTTTGTTCATTAGATTCCTCTTATAGGTGATTGGTAAGTGGTTTCAACCGTTTCACAATTAAGTTTTAAGAGGGAGATATCTGACTATCCTTTATTTGTGTTTGCATGAGCATTTGATTTCAGGAAGAAGTGCACATTGGTATTAACATATATAACTTTGTATACAATATTGTTGTATGTTAGCTGGTAACGCTGTTCCATCAAAGATTAAATATCTTTCCCCAAACTAGGTAAGTAAACTTTATTTTGTTTTTACATTGCAGAATGACATATGAGAGAGAAAATATGTTAGTGCAACTATATAATTTTAAATTCTGTTGTACCCTAAATTTCCTTTATTATTTTGTCTCTTGTGCCAGTTTTTAAACAGGTCAGAATGCAGATATTTGAAATTTCCAACTGTATAATAAAAAGTAACAAAATAATGTAGGAAGAGGTAAATGGTTTTAATTTTAAGGTAAAATAATTAGCTTTAATGTTAAAAAAAGACAAGCTAGTGTTTGTATACTTAAAACTCTCAAATAAAACATCAAAAGCAAGCTACCAAGTGTTTTGATTCAAAATTTTATTTTTAAACCTTTATTAATGGAATGTACATATATAATAAACATAAAAGTTTACAAAGAGTCTCATAATGAAAAGCAGCAACTCTTGATCACTTCATTCCCAGTCACATTTTCTACAAACACATTTTAATTTGTTCTCATTTTAATTCTACTGGCAGTTTCTCCTTTAAATACAAACAAAGCTTATATTATTAATTTTTTTCAAGTCAATTATTGATGTCCATTTCATAAAGGTAAAGATTTAGTACACAATCCTCAACCTCCACTTACACTTCTGATGATTTTTTTAATATTGATTTTAACTGTTTTACTGCTTTTATATGTAATTTCAGATAATGTGCTTGAATCAACATTTTTCCACCAGCTTTGACCCCCACAGGATAAAAATGAACATTTTAATGTCAGAAGTCTTTCCTTAAGACCCACTGTTGCACCTCCCAGTCCTTTCAGCTGTCCCTCTGCCTTTTTATTTTCAAGGGTGACTGAATTTGCATTTTGCCACTATCTTAAGTTCTCCACGCTTTCCCTGTTATTTAAGTTTAAAAGTTGAAAACTAATGAACATCTATATAATTATAAGTATGAAGACTACTCTTCAGAAAAAATGCACCTAGTTTCCTAGGACACTTATCTTTTTACAGATGTAATATTGAGATTCCATTTCAGGGCTCACTTGAACTTCTAGTTTTACTTTTCAAAAATTGCTTATATTTATGTTGACTTCATATTTTTGTCATTGCTTTATTATGTAGTTTTTTTCTCCTAAAATTTCTGATTAATTATTTCACCTCCCTCCATTCCTTCCTCTCTCCTTCCCTCTCATCTTACATTTGTTTCTATTTTTCTGTTTTTGAAAAAATGTGTTTGTCTTCCTTACTATATTGCCACTTTTAAACTCTTAAGATAGTAGATGAAATCCATCCATTTTTCTTGCAGTCAGTATTTTTTGGAGTTAACTGATTATTCAAATTAGACCCATTGATATTTCTTTTTATTGAACCTCTGGTTTATCCCACCATTTCTTACACCTCACATCTTCTTCTTTATTGGTTGTATACTTATCTATTAAAATGGGTTCCAGGATTATTTTCTCATAGTTTAGGAATTTTATTTTTCTTAATTATAGCAAGAGTGAAATATTCTTTTTTCTCATAATTTAATTAGGTATAGAATTCCTCTTCAAAATTCAATCATCCTGAGAATGAAGGCACTGACCTACTATATTCTCTGTCCTTTATTGTCAATGAAACATGCTGCTGCCTGATTCCTTTCTTTTAATGGTTTGTTCATTTATTTTTTCTCTCTGATACATGTTGAATTTTTTTTTAAATCTTGGTTTTATGGCAAAATTTTTCTATTATTAATTTTATAATTAGTCACCACTATTTTATGGTTTTCTCCCTCAAAATCTCATTTTAGATTTGCCTACTGGACTTCCAAAATGGTACCTTGATGTTTTCCTTAGTATCTTATTTTTTATCTCTGTTTTGTACATTTCTTCATTGTTCTAAGCAATTAAACACCTTCCCACCTTTCATGTGTATCTCCCTAATCTCACATGTATCCTCCCTTCCACTGCTTCACATGATAGCACTATTTGCTTTTTATTTGATTATGAATTGTATAATATGCACACAAAGCTGATTGGCTGTCAGTGGTCATAGTATGGCCATACTCCAGTTGGTTCATACTAGTACTTATTCTGATGGCTGGTGTTACTAAATCTGAGTAGTCAGTCCCTGTGGCTTATTTGTTGTTAATATTTTCAACATTCCCAAGCTTATGTGTACAGTGTACGTGTATACTTGAAGAATACAGATTAGAAAAAAGGAAACTTAAAATTATAAAATAAATGACTCAGGATAATAGATTCTTTTTAAGTAGCACATGCATATTCTCTTAATATTAGTATCTTTTTATTTACAAAATAAAGATACAATTAGTTTTATTTTTATTTATATTTTGTTAGATTGTATTGTATTTTTATTTTTTCAATTTTTAAAAATTTAATCTTTATTTTGGAAAGATGGCAGCGGAGTAGGAGGGAGTGGGATCGGCTTCCTTCAGCCCACTGGTGGGATATCTGGCTGATTTTCTGAGGAGCGGAGAGATCGCCCAGATTTATTTCAGGAAGAGTGGCGACCAGGATTGCGCATAAAACTGAAAGATCAGCCGGTAGGGAGTCTGCTTCGGAGGGAAGGGACTCACGGGTAGCCGGGAGGTCTGTGGATCCAGTAGCAGCAGCTTCCGCGCTTGTTCCAGGATCCGTGGGAGGGAGCTGGATTGGGGTGTGAGAGTTGCCAAAGCAGGTGCGCACGTCTGTTGGGAGAGCTTTGGTCCCCAGCAGTCCGGAGGTAGGTGTGTACGTGGGGACTGGTCTGCAGAGGCCAGCGATCCCAGCCGGTGGAATTGGAGATTGAACTGAACCGGAGACCCAGGCCTGGAACTCCGGGACCAGGCGCGCACCCGGCGAAGCCAGTCAGGGGCGGCTGGGGGTGGTGCCCGACCGGGCGCCCAGGCCTGCAGCTTGCAAGCCCTGAATCCAAAGACAAAAGCAGTCAACAAATACAGGGGCGCAGAGCTAATTCTGGGAGGGCCTGAGACACAACCCAGCAACTGTGATTGGAGACCTGTGCTGCAGACTCCCTCCGTGGGAGAAAAACATCGAATCCCACTGAAGGGAGACACAGACCTCACAAACTCTGACTTAGGATGGGAATCAGACAGCCCAGAGGAGGTGCTGCAAATTCCTAGCAACTTGGCTGGAGGCAGGACAGCAGCTAAGAGTGCAGCCAAGGAAGAAAGCCAGGGAAGTCTGATATCTTACCAGCCTGTCGCAGCCCTGACCAGACGCTGTTGAAGCCACCCAACAGAAGTCTTTTTTTCTTTTCTTTTTTTCTTCTTTCTTTTGTTTTCTCTTTGTTTCTTTGATTGTTTTTCCCCACCCTTCTTCCTATCTGTCCTACTATATTTCTTTAACTCCTTCTACCTTCCCTTCATATGGTATTCCTAGTTTTCTCTTCTTTCTATCTCATGTTTTTTATTATATTTTATTTTATGCTATTTGAGTATTATTTTTTCTTTATCTTTCTTTTTCCTTTTCTTTTGCTTTCTTTTCCTTCTTTTTCTCCCTTCCCCTCTCTTCTTTATCCACAGGTGAGACATTAAAACCTGGAATTGTGAAGAGAATAGATTGGGACCCAGACAACAGTCAGCCCAAAAAACAGAGACAGTGACACAAAATTAACTTCGCTGCTCCAGAGAACTTGATAGATCAATTTAAGAATCAGAGGCTAGCAAGAAGAATCCCACAAACAATGGGAAGACAAAGAAACAATCCCCAAATGAAAGTAAAGGAGGAAGCCCCAGAGAGAATGATAAATGAAACAGAGGCAAGACAACTATCAAATACTGAGTTCAAAGCATATGTTATCAGGCAGCTCAAGAAACTCGAGAAGCTTGATGAACTCACAGAAAACTACCAGAAACTACAGGGAAACTATAGTGAACTCACTGCAAACTATGTCAACATGAAAAAGGAAATAGAAACTATTCACAAGGGCCAAGAGGAAATGAAGAATACAATATCTGAACTGAAGAACACAATAGAAGGAATCAAAAGCAGGCTCAATGAGGCAGAGGATCGGATGAGCGAACTGGAGGACAAGGTTGAAAAAAGCACCCAAAAAGAGCAAGAACAGGAAAAGAGGCTCAGAAAGAATGAAGAGGTATTAAGGGAAATGCAGGACAACATGAAACGTAACAATATTCATATAATAGGGATACCAGAAGGAGAGGAAGAGCAGCAAGGGATGGAAAACCTTTTCGAAAAAGTAATGATGGAAAACTTCCCTAATCTGATGAGAGAAAAACCCACACAAATCCAGGAAATACAGAGAGTCCCATTCAAAAGGAACCCAAACAGGCCCACTTCAAGACACATCATCATTAAAATGGCAAAATTCCAAGACAAAGAGAGAATCCTAAAGGCAGCGAGGCAGAAACAGGAAGTAACATACAAGGGAACCCCAATAAGGTTAGCAGCTGAATTCTCAATGGATACACTCCAAGCCAGAAGGGAATGGCAAGAAATATTTCAAGTAATGAGAACCAGAGGCCTTCAACCAAGACTACTCTACCCAGCAAGGATCTCAATCAAGATAGATGGCCAAATAAGGAGCTTCCAAGACAAAAGAAGTCTAAAAGAATACACCTCCATCAAACCAGCTCTGCAAGAGATCCTGAAGGGACTGATTTAAGGAAAGGAAGGGAAAGAGAGAGAGTGAGGAACACAGATACAAAAAAAAAATGTCAATGAATAAGTACCTATCAGTAATAACCTTAAACGTAAATTGATTAAATGCTCCAATCAAAAGACATAGAATAGCAATATGGATAAGAAAGCATGACCCACACATATGCTGCCTACAAGAGACCCACCTGAGGACAAAAGACATACACAGACTGAAAGTGAAGGGCTGGAAACAAGTTTTCCAAGCAAATGGACAAGAAAAAAGAGCTGGGGTAGCAATACTCATATCAGACAAAATAGACTTCCAAAAAAGAGCCATCAAAAGAGATCCAGAAGGACACTTTATAATACTCAAGGGAAGAATCCACCAAGAAGACATAAACATTGTAAATATATACGCACCCAACACAGAAGCACCCAAATACATAAAGAAAATCTTGGAGGACTTCAAGAAGGACATTGATAGCAACACAATTACAGTAGGGGACTTCAACACCCCACTGTCAAAAATGGACAGATCCTCCAAACAAAATATCAGCAAAGACATTGTGGCACTGAACAATGCCCTAGAAGAAATGGACTTAACTGATATCTATCTATCTATCTATCTATCTATCTATCTATCTATCTATATATATATATGGGGCCCTTCACCTTAAAGAAGCTAAATATACATTCTTTTCAAATGCACATGGAACATTTTCAAAAATAGACCATATGATAGGACACAAAACAAGCCTCAATAAATTCAAGAAAACTGAAATCATACCAAGTATTTTCTCTGACCACAAGGGACTGAAATTAGAAACCAACCCAAAGGAAAAAACCCCAAAACACTCAAAATCATGGAGACTGAACAGCATGCTGTTAAACAATGAATGGGTAAAGGACGAGATTAGGGAAGAAATCAAAAAGTTCCTTGAAACAAATGAAAATGAAGTTACAACTACCCAAAACTTATGGGACACAGCGAAGGCAGTCCTGAGAGGGAAGTTCATAGCAATACAGGCCTACCTAAAAAAAACAGAAACAGTTCACACCAACAACCTAACCCTACGCCTACAAGAACTCAAGGAACAACAGCAAAGACAACCCAGAGCAAGTAGAAGGAAGGAAATAACCAAGATCAGATCAGAATTAAACAACTCAGAGACTAAAAGGACAATTCTAAGGATCAATGAATCCAGGAGCTGGTTCTTCGAAAAGATAAACAAAATAGACAAGCCTTTAAGCAGGCTCATCAAGAAAAAAAGAGAGAGGACCCAAATAAACTCAATCAGAAATGAAAGAGGAGATATTACAACTGATGCCACAGAAATACAAAGAATTATAAGTCACTACTATGAA
>PVJI01031393.1:0-13068 GCA_004026765.1 Micronycteris hirsuta
TGGGCTCCTCTCCAATTATATAGTCTGGTCCTAGATGAACGAATGAATGAGCAAGCCCACACTCCAAGCCCGGCCTGTCAGACTCCAAAGCCTCACTACTGTACCACCAAAACGAAGCAGGCCTCTGGTGAGGGAAAGAGCATTGGGTCGGGGAGTCTGGGCCAGGGACAACCCCCGCCTGCCCCAGAAGACGCTGTGCTGGGGAAGGGAGAGCCTTCGAAGGAGATTTGGGTTCCCCCTGACATCCAGTTTTTCTTCTCAACCTGTCATTGCACTTGTGCCTCAAGTGGGGTTAAAACCATTTGCTGTTACTCTTCCTCTTGCTGAAGACAGAAGGACTTCAGTTCGTGCCACCAAGGACAGCTGTCTTCGGCTAGCCAGGTACTCTTCAAAGTCACAGCTGTGGCAGAATGACAAGGCATAATGACAAGTCCTCAGAGAACCCACCACGTCCCTAGGTGCCTGGAGCTTGACAGTAAATAGATACAACCCTGGCCTTTTGGGCATGGGGCAGCTATCAAAACTATCTCTGCAAATACACCCTGGCTGGTGTCGTTCAGTGGATTGAGCGCGGGCTGCGAACCAAAGGGTCACTGGTTTGATGCCCAGTCAGGGCACATGCCTGGGTTGTAGGCCAGGTCTCCAGTGGGGGCCACGTGAGAGGCAACCACACGTTGATGTTTCTCTCCCTCTCTTTCTCCCTCCTTTCCCTTCTGTCTAAAAATAAATAAATAAAATCTTAAAAAACAAACAAAAAACAACTCTCTCTGCAAATACAATGAGGATGGAGCAGGGAGGTAATTTTGGGCTGGAACATGGTGGGGATGCCCTCGAGCATATTTTCCACTCCCTCCGAACTCTCCTCATCTGAAGTGGGCACTGCCCACTCCAAACTCACTTACTTCAAGTGAACATTGAACACCCTGGGTCCCCAGAGGTTTTCATTCGATAGATCTTCACTCTTAACACCTCCAAAATAGCTCAAAGCTGGTCTGTGTTAAAACCACCCATTGATCTTTACTCAAATTAGTCTCCTCCCTCTTTCTCTCTGTCCCATTCCTGCACCAGTCCTGGCTCTTGAGGCTCAGTGTCCTTGCACTTCCACTTACCCAAATCCTAACCATTCTTCAAGGCCCAGCCAAATGTGCCACCGCTGATCTTTCTCCCCAGCTCCCCTGAATAGCCAGAAGTACTATTTCTTTCTTCAAACTCCCTAGCATTCTCTAACACTTCAATATAAGCCACTGTTGCTTTTAACCTTGTGTTTTAGTTGTGTATTCACGTTCCTACTCAAGGTAAGAGTCTCCTGGCCAACCCTTGACAAAGTAGGTGGGGCAAGAAAAAAGAAGTTTGGAGGCAGTCAAGTGTAGCCTGCATGGGACAGTCCGGGCTAAATGCAGGTCAGTGAAGATGCAGAGGGGGCTGAGGCTTTCTTAAGGAAAATATGCAAGGTGAGGGTATCTTTTGAAAAGAAAAATCAGGACATTACACATAATGATGCAGATGGAGATGTTTAAGTGAAGGCTTAGTTTAAAAAAAAAAAAGGAACTTCCGATCAAGACAGTGGCATAGGGAGATATGTCTCGCCTCCTCACACAACCACATCAAAATTACAACTGAAATATAGAACCACCATCACTCAGGAACGTTAGAAATTGAGATGAATGGAGGTCTGACAACTACAGAATTAAAGAAACTACAACCACCCAGGATGGTAGGGGCACAGACGTGCAACAGGCTTGTCCGTCACATGTGTGGTGAATAAAAATTTTGGGAGATGCCCAGCTGGTGTAGCTCAGTGGACTGAGCGCGGGCTGAGAACCAAAAGGTCCCAGTTCGATTCCCAGTTGGGGCACATGCCTTGGGTTGCAGGCCAGGTCCCCGGTGAGGGCCATGCGAGAGGCAACCATACATTGCTGTTTCTCCCTCTCTTTCTCCCTCCCTTCTCCTCTTTCTAAAAATTAAATAAATAAATAAATAAATCTGTTAAAAAAAAAAATTTTGGGGAGGGTTATCTCAAGAGTGAGGAATCCCAGACCCACACCAGGCCCCGCAGCCCAGCATTCTAGTGCCAGAAAGATAAGTCCCCACAACTTCTGGCTGCAAAAATCAGTGGGGATTGAGTTGGTGGAAGAAACTGTTGGAGCCCCAAGCAGTTCCTCTTAAAGAACCCACAGGCTCACCTACTCAGACTCACTGCCTCTGAGCTCCAGCACTGAGGTAGCAACTTGAAAGGCACCAGTGGCATATGGGGAGAAACTGAAGTGTCTGCCATCAAGGCAAGGAGAGACCATTGTTTAGAGACCTTCTCTAAACCTCCCACCACAGAGCCAGCAAGCTGGTGCCATGTCTGAGACTCCACCAACCCGCTAACACTATTTGACCCACCTTGGAGATTCCCAGAGGCTCTGCTCCTCAACTTACAGGCCCACTCAAGCTGGTTTTCTGTATGAATGGCTGGTCTTGGCTCAGGCTTCACAACTTTCTAAATCCTAAAGCAACGGCTGGCCTCAGTGAGCCTCAGGCCCAGCGCTAGCAGCAGCCGGCCGAGATTCACAGCTTGACTTTGCCTAGGAATCTCCAAGCCCACAGCATAAGTAGCAGTCATCTCAGATTGCTTTATAGCTCAGGCAAGGTGGACCTGGGCAAAACATAGGTGGGGGCTGACCTTGGCTTGTACCACCCGGGAAACCACAGGGCCAGTGCACTTAGTGGACAGCTACAGACCATGTTGGAGCACCACCACCCTGCCCCTGCACAGCTGATCCTCTACGGATGGTAGAGGTTGGTGGTAAGTGGTGACAGCCAGTCTTTGTAGCTGACTGGCCTGAGTAAATGCCTCCTATTGATCTGCCAACAGCAACCAAGGCTCAACTACAACAGAAGGGTATACTCAGCTGATAAGAAGGGTGCACCTAGAGTACCCAGCTTGGGTGGTAGGGAGGTTGAGCCACTGGACCCTACAGGACACCTACATTAGGCTACACTACAAAGACAGGGAGTCAAAACAACTCTGCTTAATACACAGAAACAAACACAGGGAGGCTGCCAAAATGATGAGACAAAGAAATATGGCCCAAATGAAAGAACAAATCAAACTCCAGAAAAAGAACTGAACAAAAGGGAGGTAAGCAATCTATCAGATGCAGAATTCAAAACACTCATTATAAGGATGCTCAAGGAACTTAGTGAGGACCTCAACAGCATAAAAAAGACCTAGTCAGAAATGAAGGATACACTGATTGAGATAAAGAACAATTTACAGGGAAACAACAGTCAAGTGGATGAGAGCAAGAATCAAATCAATGATTGGGAACATAAGGAAGCAAAAAAACAACCAATCAGAACAAGAAGAAAAGAGAATCCAAAAAAATGAGGATGGTACAAGCAGCCTGTGGGACAACTTTAAGCATTCCAACATTTACTTCATGGGGTGCCAGAAGGAAAAGAGAAAGAGCAAGAAATTGGAAATCTATTTCAAAAAATAATGAAAGAAAACTTACCTAATTTGGTGAAGAAAGCATGACCCATGGACATGAGCAGTGGTGGAGAGATTGAGGGAGTGGGGGGTTCTGCGTGGAAGGGAACAACAGGGGAAAAATGAGGACAACTATAATAGCATAATCAATAAAATATAATTTAAAAAAGTTTATAAAGTAATTAAAAATAAACAAATGAAGGAAACAAGAACAGAGACAGAATCATGGACACAGAGTGTTTTGATGGTTGCAGGATGAGAGAGGAGTATGGGGGAATGGGTGAAGAGGTGAATGGGTAACCTTCCTAAGTTACCTAAGAGGTAACTGCCCAATTAGGCAGTTACAGAATAGCCATGGGGATATAAAGTACAGCACAGGAAATGGGGTAGCTGAAGAACTTATATGCGTGACCCATGGACATTAACAATGGTGAGGGGATTGCCTGACGGAGTGGGGGTGCTGCGTGGAGGGGGGCAAAGAGGGAAAAAATCAGGACAACTATAATAGCATAATCAGTACAACGTCATAAAAATAAATAAAGATTAAAATTCAAAAAATGTTTTTCCAAATATTTTTGCCCCAGCTAGGAAACCTGCGCTTCCCAAGGAAAAGTGTCTGGGTTGAGGAAGAGGCGCTCAGAAGGGATTTGAAGGGGCTGGGGAGACAGCTGAAGAGCACTGAAGGAGGAATTGTGGCAGAGTACCAAGAGGTAGTGACAGGTGCCCGGCTGTGAAGAGAGAGAATGCAGCAGGGGACAGGGTGCGAACCACGTGTGCGTGCTACGTGATTAAGTTCAAATACATCTTCACCAAATATCAACCAGTATTTGCATGCCAATGTATTCATTTATACAAATTACCGTACACAGTTCTCCAGGGAGGGTTTTTAGTCTGGAGCTTGTGCAGTCATTGAAAAAGATAAGTAAAGCTGTCCCTGGGGTTTCCACGTCGGACTTGCACTGGTTGCTGGGTGGGCTCCAAGACAACCGCGGCTAAATTAGCTCCCCTCAGAAAAGCGCCAGCAGCACCCCTACTCGGGAAGCGGGGCGGCGACCCCGAAGTCGCGCATGCTCACTCCTCCCCCTCGCCCCTCCTCGGGAAGTCCGGGAGCCTTACTGCGCAAGCGCAATAGGCCCGGCTGACTCCTCCCTCAAGGGCGGGCTCAAGCGGGGCTCAAAATGGCGGCCGGTCGCTACCGGCGTTTTCTTAAACTCTGTGAGGAATGGCCAGTGGACGACACCAAACGGGGCCGAGACTTGGGCGCTTACCTTCGGCAGCGGGTAGCACAGGCCTTTCGGGAGGGAGAGAACACCCAGGTGATCGGACTGTGGGGTCCGCCTTCGGCGGGGAGGCGGTTGGGACGAGGGGGAGGAAAGAATGAAGCAGGGGCGATGTCAACTAGCGGGCAAGTGGAGACGCTGCGCGTGCGTGTACCTTCCCTCCCTGCCCGCGCCGGCGCTGGCGCCCACCTTCTCTCCCTGCCCGCACCTGCGTGCGGGCCCTACTCTCCCCTGGGGAACCTCATAGAGCGATGACCCTGTGTTATATTCAGTGCTTTCATCTGGCTGCACATTGGAGTTACGGGGAAGCTTTTAAAAACATGGCTGTCTGGATCATTCAGCCTTATCAAATCAGAATATCTGGGAGTGGTGCCTTGGCCCTAGTTTTTTAAAAAGCTGTCCAGGTGATTCAAGGTCCAGCCAGGGTCGGTGGTCTACCAGTGGTAGATAGGGACATTTCTAAGCTTATTTCTTCCCTGACACAATCCCATTGCCTCACAGTGTTGTGCACTGACTAAGCTGATCCCTAAGAACCTCTGCAGGGCCCCCGCTAAGCTTTCACGTGCCCCTTAGGCCCCTGTGAGACCATGTAGCAGATTTGGGTCCTCACCCATACCCTGTGTGTGAGTCCTAGACTTAATGTTCTTGTTCCCCTCTGGGTTGATTCAGTGCTGGGATTCATTCATCTGCACATGACGTATTTTTTGAGCACCCACCATGTTTCAGGAACTGGGCTAGGTGCTGGGGAGACAGCAATGAATTAGTTCAGGTTTTGCCACATAAAGATTAAGTTCACATTTTAGTTCAGGACACAATAAGCAAGTAGACATACATAAGACCGTACAGGTAAGTACATTTGACTCTTGAACAACGTGAGGGTTAGGGAAACTGAAACTACCCCCAGCAGTCAAAAATCCATATATAGCTTTTTGACCCCGCCCCTCAAAAAAACTACTACTAACTTACTGTTGCCTAGAAGCCTTACTGATAACATAATCAATTAGCATATTTTGTCTATGTGTAGCATAGACATGTAACATTTTGTCTATATGTAGCATAGACATATGTAACATAGTTTTGTCTATATGTCATGTATTATATACGGTTTTCTTACAATAAAGTAAGCTAGATAAAAGGAAAAAAGTCGTAAGGAAGAGAAAATACATTTACAGTACTGTGCATGTTTATTGAAAAAAATCTGTGTATAAGTGGACCCATGCAGTTCAGACCTGTGGTGTCCAAGGGTCAGCTGTACTATGGTGGATGTAAAACAGAGTAGCACGATAAATTGGTTACAATAGGTAAGGCCATACTGAGGAGGTGACACATAGATGAGACCTAAGGAAAGAATGGCCAACAATGTAGGTTTGGTGGGAAAGGCATTTCAGGCAGTGCAAGGGTGCTGAGGCAGGAAGCCAACTGGCATATTAGAGGACAGAAAGAAAGTGATAGTGACTGGAGAGTAGTGCATGAAATGGAGTTTGCTAAGAACTGAGGTCAGAAGAGGACAGAGGAGCCAAGCACAGTCAGGTCTTATAGAGTCTGGTTGGGAGTTAAGAATTTATCATAAGGCCACTGAAAAGCTGTTGGGTGTTTTAGTCAGGGGATTGATGTGACCTGATTTACTCTTTAAAAAAAGGTTAGTCTGGTTGTATGTGGTGAATGGATTACAAGGGACAAGAATAAAACAAGACTGGAGAAGAGGCCATCATGGTGGCTCAGGCAAGAAAAGGCGGGGGTTTGAATGAGGTTGGCGGCACAGATGGAGTGGGCTGCATTTGGGTTGCAATGGAAAGGGTGCATCACAGAACTTGCTGATATATTGGCTGTAGGTAAAGAGAGAGAAGAACCAAGACTAACACCTAGGTTTTTTTGTCCTGAGCAACTATATGGAAGGTGGTACCATCTACTGAGATGGGAAACACTGGACGAGGAATAGGTGGGGTGTGGAAAAAACATCTTGAGTTTAGCGTTAGACATGTTAAACCTGAGATGCTGATTGCGCTCACTTCCGAGGGGAAATGTCAAGTAGGCCGTGTGATGTTTGAGCCTGGGGTGCGGGCAGGAGGTCAGAGATATGAAATGTGATACACACACACACACAGCCTAAAGAAATGACTTTCGCTCATTTTAGCCATACCCTGTCAAAGCAGGAACTTGGTTTTTTTGCAACTTAGCCCAATACAGAGCCAAGCCAGCCCACCTACTAGAGCAAGAACGTGCCCAGTGACGTCACTGAAACTGATCACTGAATGGGTGGTGGGCACGGATGGAGTGTCTGGCTCAGAGCTTTGAGGGGCGGGGGTTACACTACACTGAGGGCCCTCGCACCTCTTGGTCTTCACTGGCCCAAAGCATAAAGATCTTTAAGGCAAGAATCATATCTCATCCCAAGTCTGTAAACCTCTAGGGCTCTGCTCCCTACATAGTTTTGGTATGAGCTTCCTGAGTATAGAGATGTTGCCATTTTACCCGCCCCACATAAAAGACATTGAGTAAATGTCTGAATGAATAGACAAAAGAAATGGTTGGTTGAGGCTCATGAGACATATCATTGGAGTCTAGTTGCATGTGTAGGGGAACTATATGGAGGGAGTGAGGAATGAGAAGGGCATATCTGTGTGCTCTGTGAAGTTGAGTGGTGAGAATTGATATGAGAGCTCCCTGTGTAGGGAATTGCAGGAACCACAGACGAGGGACAGAACCTGACCCTTACCGCCAAGAAGCAGACAGTTGAGCAGACACTGGACTTTAATGAAATTCAAATGGGGAACCCAGCCAGCAGAGAGGCCAACATAGGCTAGATCCTCGGGGAGTAAGAGAGTATGACATTCACCTACTTAACTACAAGTGTAAGAGGAGCCAGAAAAGGAAGGTAGAGCTTTCTCTTTGGGAGTTGTCATCCTTAGTCATCACCTAGGGAAACAGTTCTAATCAATAGAAGACCACACAGGTTTGAGTCATGACCGCAGATACGTCCTTACTCAGTTGATGGCTCAGTGGCCGGCTGCAGAGCAGCCGATACGTGCGTCCCTGGTAGGGTGAACCAGTGCGTCATGGTGGCAGCAGGCACGTTACTCAGGACCACTGTCATAGTACATCATCCTGATGTCACCTGAGAATGTGCATGGCCTTAATAAATCTTTGTGACCGTTTTTGGAGGGAGCGCCTTCTTGCTGGAATTAAGAACAGCACCATGAGTTACCACCACTGATACCCCAGGATCAGTTATGAAGACCCTGAGAAGAAAGTGGTCTGGTAGACTCTATTAAGCCAGCAGCCAGCGGCAGGCATTAGATCCGGCTGACTGGAGTGTGGAGCTCCCCCTGGGTCATGCCCGTTGGCAGAAAGAAAGGCTTGGCAGGGAGGCAGCTCTGCTCCACAGCCGTTTTGTTTCACTAGAGGAGAGAGGCAGACAGCCTCAGGGCCTCCTACACCGTGACAGTAACACTGAGCGCATGCTCAGCACACGTTTCCTTGCACGATCTCATTTAACTTAATCCTTCATGCAGCTGAGTGAAGTAGCCATCACTGTTCCCATTTTATAGGTGAGGAAACAAAATAAACTAAAACCGCTTACTTCGGGTCTTCTGGGAGTTGAGAGGCAGGAGAAGATAAGTAGAGACAGGCCCCCGTTTGGCGTGGCCTCCTTGGTGCCTGATCTTTCCTCAGCTGCCAGTCCATCTGACTTTCTTGTTAGAAAGGCCTCTTGTTCCATGAACTTTAGGCCACTCTCTTCCCCTCATTCCATGCCCAAACCTTTTTGACCATAGACAGTTTGGGCAGAGAATTAAACATCTCTGTTTACCCACCTACTTTTCTTTGGTCCAGCTACTGTCTTCCCTGGTGAGGATGGGAAGAAAGGTGGTCCTCAGGAGGGACACAGTGCCGAAAAGCTGGACTCACTAGAAAACGAGTTCATCATTCAGATGTGAAACCAGAGTCCAAACCCCACTGCCTCCATTTATTCCACCTCAGGTTGCGCTTTGGGGAGTCACGGTCCACCCCAAACCCAGCAAGAGGGAGGGGGTGGTGGGAAGCAGGAACGCCCCTTAATACCTCTTATACCTACTGTCCTGTTGTGCAGTGGTGTTTATGGGGTTTGTCCCCTTTGCATACAGCTTCCTTAAGATATCATGTGTTCCCTGCAGCACCGAGAACTTAATACGAGAATCACAACATGGGGGAAGGTGGCAAAACAACTGTCATTGTTCACTTAAGAACAGGAAACTCAAGACCTTTCTGGCTGCACCTGTCCAGTTAGCCAGACCTGGTGACCAGCTCCCCTTTGTGATGTCCTGTAAGTGGCGCTCAGTTGCATGCTGCTCTCTACCGTGTTTGATTTTTTTAATTTCAATCCTGTCTTGTCCAGCAATCGCCAGCTTCTCCAGGGCTGAGGCTGGGTCTTTATATCCCCTCACAGCCTCCTAGCAGAGCACTGTACATAGTAGGTGCTCAAGAAATACATTTTCTATTGAATTAAGGGAATCGGTTTCCATAACAAAGTGAGCTCATTTCAGAAGTTCATTACCAAGTCATGAAAGCCTTTTTTCATAGATCTTCCTGGACTGAATCCAGCTCTACCTTAATTAGCAAAGCAATTTGCAACACCCTTTCCCAAAAGTGCTTATGGGTCCCTTTGTGTGACTAGAATAGGGGCCACTGTACCAATTGCTGTCACCACCCAAAATTCAATTTTGAAAATCGGAGTCAGTGCCTGCAGCACCAACATAGATGTGTATGTATAAAAGTTTAATAAGGAAAAGAAATTTTCTAATGGCTGAGCAGGCAAAATGCAAAGGAGCAAAAGTAGAACCATAAAGGACACTTTGTCAGTTGAACATCTATTTTATTCACATTTAGAGAGCGGAGCTGAATTTTTCATAACGTCCCACTGCTGCATTTTTCAGACCCAGCATCGCCATTAGTCCTCAAATGTCTATAATCTCATTAGGTGGAAATGCAAAATCAGGTAATTTAAAGCTTGTATATAAGAACATTTCTTAAAAAACAACAACCATTTCTTTAAGTGCATGGTACCTTTAATCAGGAAAACTGTATATTTCAAAATTCAGAGATGTTCGTGCCAGTGTCTGTGAATGAAGCGTAGCGAACGACTGTTTTTTAATTGTGGAGCTTGGTTGGGGTGTTGCTGCACGCGGCTGGGGCTCCGTCTCCTCAGGCAGTGACAACTTGGCTAGACGTTGGTGTGTGCAGCTCTCATCATCTCCACAGAACCACTTCCACAGCCTCATAGAGATGCCTTCGACCTCAAATGGGAAGTTGGGTGACAAGTTCATTTTTTGGTGATTGCTTATTTATAGGTGTTTAGGTGTTCAGTTCCTTGGTTCCTTCTGGGATTGTTAATTGAGCTCCAGGCATTATGTGAAATATGTAGCACTGTCTCTTTGTTACTGAAGGAATTTTAAGAGGTTGAGGGAGCCCAGAGGGTCACTATTTTTTTTTCTTTTTCTTTTTTTTCCCACTCAAATCCTCTGCTCTTTGCCCTTCTGGGAGAAATGCTCTGTAAGGGTGACCCCGCCCTCTCTGCCCCGCCTTGCTCCCTTCTCACCGTCCTGCTCACTTGCTGAGGGTATGGTAGGAGGTGGCTGAGCAGCCCTCTGAGAAACTAATTCTCACCTTTAGAGAAGCTAGAAAAGTAGCAGGAGGGGAAATTTCATCGGCAAGATTTCTGAGGGTAGAGATCTGGTGGGAATGTGGGATCAACAAGGAAGTGCTGTCTCAGTGGTCCAGCAGCAGGAGCCCCGGAGAGAGACGCTGGGAGGAAGGCAGGTCAGCCTTGTGATGCGTTTCCTGAGGCGTGGTCAGATGGTAGGAGGGGGTGGTCCAGAGGCGCAGTGATCGGGTCAAAACAGGTGCAACTGACAGCTGCTCACTTGGCAGAGATCAGAGGTCAGTGTTTGAGCCCCGCTGAACCGGCCCTGGAGGACTCGGTGACCACTGAGAGCTCTTGATCTGGGCTGCAGGTGTGGTCAGGTTCGGAGTGAGCATCAGTGACTCTCGGTCCCTTCCTCACTTTCATTTCCAGCCACACCCTAGCAGTCACAGAGGCAGCATTGATCTGCCGATCACGTCCTAACTGCTGTTCCCTGGACGTGTGCTTGCTCTGGTTCTGTGCCTGGAGAGCCCTGCTTCCTCCTAGTAACCCCTGCTCATTCTGCACCGGGACCCTATGGCAGGTCCTTCCTCGGCCCCCTGGGCAGCGACGGTGCCTCCATGCGCCCGCAGCACCCTTCATTCCACCATCGCCAGGATCGTCCTGAACTGCTCTCTTTCCCCTTGCAGTTTGAGAGGTAGAGGCCTGTGCTTACACAACCGTCTACTACTAATAATAGTAACAAACTGGCCCCTCACACTCATCAGTGTTCCTGGTCCCAAATTCAGAGCAGCCCAGGCATTACCTCAGTTACCCTCACACCGCTCTCGGAAATAGGGGCTATTATTAACTTTTCTGTTAAAAGAAAGGTTAAGTTGGCCAGTAGCTCAAAGATGTCAGTACTTGAAAGACAAAGAAAGGCCGTGGAATTGTCTCAGCTGAAAAGAGAAATGTACGTGACGGATAAATGCAACAGGGGATCCTGGGCCAAGAGGGGTTTTTTTCCTGTAAAGATTCTTACTGAGACAGAATTGGAGTGTGGATGACGGACTAGATGAAAGTGTATCAATGTGAAATTTCCTGAATTCGATCATTGAACTGTGGTTATGTAAGAGAATGTCCTTGTTCTTAGGACGCATGCTGAAATCTTATGGAGCAAAGGGGCCTTGTGTTTTACCTTGTTCTCAAACGGATCAGGAGGAAAATATGTATATGCACATATACAGAATGATAAGGCAAATGTGGCAAAAGTTTTTTAAGAGTCGGGGGCAGGAAGAGATTGAGGGATATGCCCAGCGTTCCAGAGCTGGTTGATGACGACGCCAAGATTCAGACCCAGGCAGTCTGCCACCACTGCTCTCCACAGCCGTGGACAGCGCTCGCTCTCGGGGCCAGCACACTGTAGGTCCTCAGGGCATGTCTCTGAAATTTATAAGCAAACACATCTCTCCAGGTACGTAGAAGGGAAGCGAAGGATGAAATGCACAATTATCTTTTGCTAATCTACATAATAGTCTTTAAAACTTTGTGCTGGTGTTGTTCTCTTTTCCCATTGTGTCTTGTACCTTCTGTTCCTCTGTCTTCCGTGGAAGCTCTTGGTTACACATGCCCTGCTGAAGACATGGCGTTCACTCTGCTCCTCCCGAGTAGGCCCTGCAGAATTCCGTCCCAGCTGGGCTTTCCCTGGAAATGCAGCCACCTGGCAGGGACTCAGAACTCGGTCGCAGCCTCGCAGTTTTCCATCAGTTCTTTCTTTCCATCCCTTATCCCCAATCCGCTCAGATAATGCCTTTGATTATCATTCAGCAAACACTGGCTGTCTCCTCAGCCCAGAACCCTTTCCCCTGCTGCGATCCCAGGCTATTCTCCTGAGGAGTGGCCCGAACCCAGGGATGGATCACGTAGAACTAAATGAATGATCTTTTTGTTTGCCGTAAAGTGGGACCCTCATTTGACACGTACGGAGAGGCAGAAGCAGAGCTGCCTCAGTACAACACTTCACTGATTTATTTGTGTTCTGCCTTCTTCAAGAAAGGATTTATTGGGTTGGCCAAAAAGTCCGTTTAGTTTTGTCCATAAAAGACACACTTTTCATTTTCAGCAATAACTTTATTGATTTGGATATTTGGAGTATGGCTATCTCTCATGTGGTATAACATTGATTGTTCTCAATTAATGTCTTAATTTGACCGCTGTCAACTTTAACTGGTCTACCCGACCATCCAGCACGAAACTTCACAAACCACTTTTTTGTTGTTGTTGTTGTTTGTTTTTTTAATTTTATTTACTTACTAAGTTTTATTTTTATTTTTTTAAATTATTTTATTGTTGTTCACTTACAGTTGTCTGCATTTACCCCCAACCCCAGCCCCAGGCAAACCCACCTCCCTCCCTTGCTTCCACCCTCCCCCTTGGTTTTGTCCATGTGTCCTTTATAGCAATTCCTGAATACCCTTCCCCCTCCCCTCTGGTTACTGCCAGATTGTTCTAAATGTCAATGTCTCTGGTTATAATTTGTTTCTCTGGTTGTATTTTGCTTGCTTACCTCACAAGCGTCTTGGCTGTGGCTGATCTGAGTTCCCCGGTAGCTGATCTGGCCTCGGTGCCTTCTCTCATGAGTCCTTATATAAAACCCCTTAACATTTCATATAGTAAAGGCTGCGTGATGATGTACTCCTTGAACTTGACCTTAT
>PVJI01031394.1:0-13166 GCA_004026765.1 Micronycteris hirsuta
TAACAGTATAGTAAATGATAGTATTATAACATGTAGTCCCAAAAAGACAGTGCCTATTTCAAGATTTTTACTTAAGATCTCGTGCAATTTGGAAAATCTGTTGATATAAGTAACTTCTATGTTTATAGCAGGACACTGATAAAATGTTATGATTACTATATTTATAAACCAAGGAAATCTATTAATTATTTTATGTGCACCACTTAAGATTGAAGTTCAGGGAGATACTGTTTTTAAAGAGCCTGAATTAATTAGGGAGAACCGAATAGCAGGGTGCAAGTATAAGTTCAATCTTAGGGACAAAACGATATGTCCAAGTGGAGGGGGAAATGTTAAAAGTAACTCCAAAGAAAATGTAGGTTATTCTCAGGTTTGATTAGCCTCAGAGAAGAGCCAAGGAAAAGCCATGATAAAGGTAAGGTCAATAAAATACATATATGCTGGATTATTTCAAGCTTGGAAGAAGAGACTGATGTTCTTCCTCCTGAAATCATCAAGATTGGTTCAGAAACTAAAAAAGACTAAGATGTAGATAATGAGTAGGCACTATAACAAGAGAAAAGCCTGAAGCAAAAGAAATGACTCCGGTTTGTTTGTTTTTTAATGTATAATAAAGATATTAATGCTTACTTGACTTTACGATGAATCTATACATTGGTTTCAAAACATAATTCAACAGAGCATGAGAGACCAATAAAGACCACACTATAGTTAATATAGAAGAGTCCTTGCTCTATTATTGGGTAATAGAACTCTTTAAAAAAGCCTTGGCAATGACTACTGAGAAGTCACAATTTGGTCACACAGAGCTATACCATGCTTATATTTTATAACCATATATGCAGGAGCAGAGAAAGGGAAATCATAATGATCTTCTCAAGAACAAAGACTGTATCTTATATTATTTGTGGTCTTGTCAGCATCATGTAATATCTGAACATAGTAAAGGAACAAATAAATGAAATGAGCAGTATAGCGTGCTTATACTTACATTTTCACTTAAGTATGATTTTATTTCACATTAATAATAAAAACAGTTATTTTTATGAGGTATGACATAACATACCTGAGAAATCCACTGAGAGCCTATGAGACTATTATAGTAAAAAAAAAAAAAAAAAAAAAACTTCAGTTCAAAGAAATCAAATATAAGCATCAGAAATATAAATAAATGAATAGTAATTAAGAGCTAGGTTCTGGAATCAGAAAGACCTGGATTTGAATCCTCATACCCACATAATTGACCTGGATTGTCAGGTCTGTGATTAAATTATACTCTTTTTATTTACAAGGTGCTAAGTTATGGTTCCATAGATACCAACAGGGGACAGCAGATTCCTGGGTCAGAGGCAGGGGTCTTTATTACACACAGGATAAGGTGGAGCATACGTGTCAGGGCATTTGTATTGGGTATTCTTGCCCCTAGAGCCCACAGGGGCAACATGATCAACCCAAAGTAAAGATACATAAGCCACAGCTTTGCATTAGAACTGAGAAACACTGAGTTTGAAGAATCCACAGCTTTTCTAGCAGTTAGTAACAAGTCTGCTTTTTGTCCAAGGGAGAGACATTACCTCATTTCCCAATATTGAGAACCCTGAGAAATAGCATAGCAGTCAGGGCCTTGAATTCTAGAACACCTAGCAAGATTTTTAAGAGGGCAATAGACCAAAGAGTGCTTTCTCTACAAATACTATCTTATACAAATCGCTTAAAGTCATTTATTAATTAATTCACTCACTTTCTCTCCTTTTTAGTCATTTTTATTTTTTATGACCACTTATATCAACATTTTTATTTTCTATACTTCCTACCAGAATAGAATCTCAAAGCATATTTTATTTTATTCACTAGTACATCCCTAGAACAATGTCTCGCTATATTTGTTTTATAAAACATTTGTGGTTGTATTCCATTGTGTAAATGTCCCATAGTTGTTTTATCCATTCATCTGTTGATGGACAATTGGGTGGCTTCCAAATAGTGGTTATTTTAAATAAGGATACAATGAACACAAGGTGCATGGACTCTTTCAGATTAATGTTTCAGGCTCCTTTGAGTACATTTCCAGAAGTGGAATCGCAGGGTCACAAGTCAGTCCCATTTTTAATTCTTTGAGATATCTCCATAATGCTTTCCACAGTGGCTGCACCAGTCTGCATTCCCACCAACAGTGCAGGAGGGTTCCTTTCTCTCCACATCCTTGTCAATGCTTGTTTGTTTATTTATTGATGATAGCCATTCTAACAGGTGTGAATTCTAACAAGTTTTAATTTGCATTTCTCTGATGATTAATGACGTTGAGCATCTTTTCACATCTCTATTGGCTGTCTGTATATTCTCTTTGGAGACATGTCTATTCAGGCCTTTTGCCCATTTCTTAATTGGATTGTTTGATCTTTTTTGGGGGGAAGGGGTACTGTAGATAAGTTCTTCATAAATTTTGAGTATTAACCCTTATCAGATATGTCACTGGCAAATATGTTCTCCCATCCAGTAGGTTGTCTTTTCATTTTGTTGATGGTTTCCTTTGCTGTGCAAAATGTTTTTAGTTTGATGTAGTCCCATCTGTTTATTTTTTATTTTCTTTCCCTTGCCTGAGAAGGTATATCAGAAAAATATTGCTATGAGAAATGTCTGAGATTTCACTGCTTATGTTTTCTTCTAAGATTTTTATGGTTTTGCTATTTACATTCAAGTATCCATTTTGAGTTTACTCGTGTGTGATATACAAAGGTGGTCTACTTTCATTTTTCTGCATTTATCTGTTCAATTTTCCTAACATCATTTATTGAATAGACTATCTTTATCCCATTGCATGCTTTTGTCTCCTTTGTCAAATATTAATTGACCATAAAGGTGTGGGTTTATTTCTGGGCTATTTTTTTCTATTGATCTGTATAGGTATCTGTTTTTATACCAGTACTGTGTTGTTTTTATTACTATGACCTTGTAGTACAGTTTGAGTTCTCCAACTTTGTCCTTTTTTCTCAAGATTGCTATGACTATTTAGGTCTTTTGTGGTTCCACATAAATTTGTGGAATATTTGTTCTAGTTCTCTGAAATATGCCATTACTATTTTGACAGGAATTGCATTGAATCTATGATTGTTTGAGGTAGGTAGTATGGACATTTTAATGATGTAAATTCTTCCTACCCATGAACACAGTATGTACTTTCACTTGTATCTTTTTAAGTTTCTTTCTTCAGTGTCTTATAATTTTTTGAATACAGGTATTTTACATCCTTGGTTATATTTACTCTTAGGTATTTTTTGATACTATTATGAATGGGATTATCTTCTTAGTTTCACCATTTTTTATATTTTAATGGTGTCATGATTTTGAATTTATAATAGATGTTGTTCAAAAGGAAGACCCTGTGTAATAAAGAATTTGGCTGACTTCTGTTTTTGTTCCTGATATGTAATGTCTAAACTCTTACAATTTCCCCAGTGATAAGTAACTTTGTTTGTTATAATGGGCTTCTCAGACTACCCCTGGTCATTTATGTGAATAAGATGAATTATGGCTGTCCCCTTGATAGCTTAAGCAACCAAGCTGACTCAGGACCTGGGATGGCCAAGCCAGGAAGACCACTCATATGATTAAAGGTTTGGGGTTTTGAGCCACGTGATTTCAGTCCAACATTAAGGAGGGAAGGAAAACTGGAAATTGAATCAGGTCAGCAATGATTCAATCAACTATGCCCACAAAATGAAACCTCAGTAAAATCTCTGGACTCCAAGCTTCAATGAGCTTCTCTGGTTTGCAGTACTCTTTTAATATTGTAACACTTTGGTGCCAGGATAGTAATAATATTCTGAGGACTAGACCGGCCGGTGTGGCTCGGTGGATTGAGCGCGGGCTGGGAACCAGAGAGTCCCAGTTCGATTCCCGGTTGGGGCACATGCCTGGGTTGTGGGCCAGGTCCCCGTGAGGGCCATGTGAGAGGCAACCATACATTGCTCTTTCTCCCTCCCTTCTCCTCTCTCCGAAAATATATGAATAAAATTTAAAAAAAATTATTAAAAAATAATAATAATAATAATATTCTGAGGACAACAGAAGCTTTGCACTTAGCATAAGACCTCACCCTGTATGTCTCTTCCATTCTCTCTCTTGATATTCATCCTTTTACTATAATAAAACTGTAAGTGTAAATATAGTGCTTTACTGAGTTCTAAGAGTCATTCTAGTAAATTAGTGAACCTGAAGTTCGTCAAGGAAACCCCCAAATTTATGGTCAGCTAATCAGAAGTGAGAGTAGCTCAGGGGAGAGTTGAACTTTCGGTTGATATGTGAATCGAAGACAGTCTTGTGGAAGACTTTGCCCTTAACCTTAAGTCTGGCAAGCTCACGGTAAACCCCGAAGGAAATCCAGCTCCAGGAAGTGCCCCACTTCTAGGTTCTGAAGAGCATTTAACCAAACCTTGAGAAACGACAGTTCCGACATTATCTCTTTCTGAGCTGCAGAGTCCGGCTGTAGTTTTTGCAAGAATATTTAGATTAGAGCTATTTTTCATGTTAAAAATATATTTCTTTAGTAATATGGTCAGTGTTTCTTTGGTATGATAATAAGCAAAGTGCCCAAACCTTGTGTAGAATGGTGTTGATCAACTTTATGTGTCAAAAATCTATCAAAAATGTTTTGTTCCATAGAATTTGTGTCAATTTTAGGTAAAAAGATTTAAGCATAGCCCTGGCTGGTGTGGCTCAGTGGATTGAGTGCCGGCCTGGGAACTGAAGTGTTGCTGGTTTGAATCCCAGTCAGGGCCCATGCCTGGGCTGCAGGCTGGGTCCCCACTAGCGGGTATGTGAGAGGCAACCTATGCATGTTTCACACATCGATGTTTCTCTCCTTCTCCCGCCCTGCCCCTCTCTAAAAATAAATAAATAAAATCTTTTACAAAAAAAGCATAAAATGAAAACTCTAGTTAAAATAAGTGTGTTGGTAAAGTTAGGACTTTTTCTTACAATAATTTATTGACAAGTAATTTAATAATATAGTCACAGCAGCATTCAAATGTAATAATTTTAACTTATGCAAATAACACCTTAATGTTACTTTTAGAAAGGTGAAGGTTAAGTGCAGTAAATACCAGTAATAGCAATATAGTTTGCAAGTGAAATTAGCACAAACATTTTAATAAGTCCCTGAAGTCTGAATTAGCGATAAGAAGAAAAACGCTCCAAATAAAAATTTCTTAAAAGGTCAAGGTCTTAAAGTCAGTATTCATGATTATTTCTGAATACAAGATGAGCATATTGGTGAAACTCCTTATATGTGCAAGTAAAGGACATTAAAAGCACATAGCACAGAATTTGGTGAAATAATTTTAGTATAACTAATTCAAGTAACATTGCAGACTCTTTCACACCTCACAAATATGTCATTGGAGTAATTTGGGAAGGACCCTGAAGATCCGACAGATGTCTCACAGGAAATACTTTTAAAATTAAGTTTTTGTGAGTTGAAAAACACTACATGAAGTATGCCATTTATGTTTTAAAAACCCCAGCTTGTTCAGGAAGGTGAATAGAGTGACGCCACCAGTTCTAGACAGGGAGAGCAGAGAAAGGGCCGGCACAGGCATTGGTTGTATTTATCATTTTTTCTCTAATAAAATTATTATTATTTTTTTTTTTTAGAGAGAGGGGAAGGGAGGGAGAAAGAGAGAGAGAGAAATAGCAATGTATGGTTGCCTCTCACATGGCCCTCATGGGGACCTGGCCTGCAACCCAGGCATGTGCCCTGATTGGGAATCTAACCGGGACCGCTTGGTTCCCAGCCCGCACTCAATCCACTGAGCTACACCAGCCAGGTCTAATAAAATTATTTAAAATAGTAGTGAGACACTTATATCAGTTATTCCTACATTACTATTTTTATACAAGTCTATGTGTCTGAACATTTTATATTAAAAATAAAAATTTACAAGTGTTGAGACTATTTGGGGTCTTTTTTGGTTCCATATAAATTTTTGGAATAATTAGATCAATCAAACAGAATAGAGAGCCCGGAAATAAACCCACATCTTTATAACTAATTAATATTTGACAAAGAGGCAAGAGCATGCAATGAAATAAAGACAATCTTTTCAATAAATGGTGTTTGGAGAACTGAACTGGACCATGCAAAAAAATGAAAGCAGTCCAACATCTTACACCATACACCAGAAGAACTAATTTGAATAAAAGACTTAAATATAAGTCGTGATACCATAAAAATCCTACAAGAAAACATAGGCAGTAAAATTTCAGATACCTCATGTAGCAATATATTTGCCAGTATGTCCCCTGGGACAAGGGTAATAGAGGAAAAAAATAAACAAATGGGACTATATCAAATTAAAAAAAAACTTCTGCACAGCTAAAGAAACCATCATCAAAAAGAAAAGGGAACTGACTACATGGGAGAACATATCTGCCAACTCTGCATTGGACAAGGGTTTCATCTTCAAAATACAGAAAAATCTTAGACAACTCAACACCAGGAAGACAAACAATTCAATTTAAAAAATGGGCAGAGGACCTGAATAGACACTTCTCCAAGGAGAACATATAGAGGGCCCATAAACATATGAAAAAATGCTCAAAATCACTAGCCATCAGAGAGATGCAAATTAAAACCTTCAATGAGTTATCACTTCACACCTGCCAAAATGGCTATTATGAATAAATCAACAAACAACTCGTACTGGCAAAATTGGAGAGAAAAGGGAACCCTAGTGCACTATTGGTGGGAATGCAGACTGGTGCAGCCACTATAGAAAACAGTATAGAATTTCCTCGAAAAACTAAAAATGGAACTGCCTTTTGATCCAGCAATTCCAATACTGGGACTATACCCTAAGAACCCTGAAACATCGATCCAAAAGAATTTATGCACCCCCATGTTCACAGCAGTGCTATTTACAACAGCCAAGTGCTGGAAACAACCTAAGTGCCCATTAGTAAATGAGTGGATCAAAAACTGTGGTACATTTACACAGTGGAATACTACGCAGCAGAAATAAAGAAGGAATTCCTACCTTTGTGACAGCATGGATGGAACTGGAGAGTACTATGCTAAGTGAAATAAGCCAGTCAATAAAAGGCAAATACTATATGATCTCACTTAAAAAAGGAATCTAATGAGCAAAATAGAACCAGAGGCATAGAATCATAGAACGGACAGAGAGATCTGAGAGGGGGAAGGGAATGTGGGGACTGGAAGAAGTGAAAGGAATAGTCAAAGAACATATATGAAGGACCCACGGACATGGACACCATGTGTAGGGAATGACTATGGAAGTGGGAGTGGGCTGGGTAGAAGGGGAAAAGGAGGAAAAATTGGGACAACTGTAATAGCATAAACAATAAAATATTTAAACAATAAAATTTAAATGTGGTAAAAAAATTTTAAGCTATAGACTTTGTACAATGCAGGAACTATCAATAATAGGAGATTTATATTTTAATAAGTAATTGCTAAATTTTATGAGTACTTACCATATGACAAGAATTTTAATAAATATTTTAATTTATTGCTTATTAAATC
The DNA here is from genome assembly GCA_004026765.1 of Micronycteris hirsuta. Taxonomy (NCBI): domain Eukaryota; kingdom Metazoa; phylum Chordata; class Mammalia; order Chiroptera; family Phyllostomidae; genus Micronycteris; species Micronycteris hirsuta. Next base: position 7,544 of record PVJI01031394.1, read on the forward strand.
CTCATAACAAGCATGTAAGATAGGCACTAGTATAGTCTATTTTTTTTCTGATAAAGATTAAGAGTTTTAGGATTAGAGTAGTAACCTTTTCTATCTTGCTAATTGTGATATCTCTTTCATCTAGAAGAGCACCTAGCTTTAGTAAACTGATAAATATTTAAATTTAGCTACAAATATTTTAATTTTTTATTTTTGTTCTTTTTATTATTTTTTTTTAATTTATTGTGTTTTTTCCATTACCATTTAGTCCCCTTACACCCTCCTTCCCCCTCAATTACCACACGGTTGTCCATGTCCATGAGTCCCTTTTCCTTTTTGTTCAGTCCCTCCACCCCCTACCTCCCCCTTCTTAGCTGTCATGCTGCTCTCCATCCATGAGTCTGTCTCCATTTTGCTTGTTAGTTCGGTGTTTTCATTAGAGTCCACATATGAGTGAAATCGTGTGGTGCTGTCATTCCCTGACTGGCTTATTTCACTTAGCATAATGTTCTCTAGGCCCATCCATACTGTGAGAAAAGGTAAAATTTGCTTATTATGGGAGAACATATTTGCCGATACATTGGATAAGGGGTTAAAACAGCTGTAGTGCATTTACATAGTGGAATACTACTCTGCCATAAAAAAGAAGGAAATCTTACCTTATGCTAAGTGAAATAAACCACTGCTAAAAGTGGTTGTACCATCTTGCATTTCCACCAGGAATTAATGAGAGTTCCTGTTGCTCCCGATATTCAGTGTTTGGTGTTTTCAGTGTTCTGAAGTTTGACCGTCCACATAGGTGTGTTGTCCATTGTTTTAATTTGCTTTCCATTAAATGCAAATTACTGTTGACAGGATGTTGACAATCTTGTCATATGATTATCTGCCATCTGTATATCTACTTTGGAGTCTAGTACAGCCTTTGTCCAATTTTAACATCAGATTGCTATTGCAGTGTTGAATATTAGACAATCTTTTATATTTCAGATAACAGTCTTTTATCAGATATATCCTGTGCAAATATTTTCTCCCACTTTGTGGCTTATCTTCTCACCCTCTTCACAGTATCTTTTACAGAGCAGAAATTTTTATTTTTAATGAAGCCCAGCTTATCAATTCTTTCTTTCCTGGATCATGTCTTTGATGCTGTATATAACAGTGATCGCCAAACCAAAGTTTATCTAGATATTGTCTTGTGTTACCTCCTAGGAGTTTTATAATTTGTGTTTTACATTTAGGTCAGTGATCCATTTGGAATTAGTTTTTGTGGAGTGTGGAAGTCTGTGTCTAGGGTCACTTTTTTGGATGAGGGTGTCCTTCTTAAGCTTTCAAATACATTTTACTGAGAAAAGTGAGCAGTCGCAATAAAAGCTAACATTTATTGACGCTTGCTAATGCTATGGTGTAGACAACATTCTAAGAGCTTTCGTGTCTTCAATTCACTTAACTGTTACGACAACACTCTGCTGTGGGTGATATTTTCATTTTACAGAAAAGAAAACTGATTTCGCGAAACTAAATAATTTGGTCAAGACACAGAAGCAAGCCACTGAAGGAGGCCGGTTTGAAGCCAGGCAGCCTGGTTTCTATACCTGTAATATGCCTGTGCTATTACAGCATTAGAAAATAAACACCTTGATTTAAGATTATAGATGTAAAAACTGGAAAAGATAAAGACTGCATTCTTGCATGTGACAACGCTTTTACTTTTGAAAAAGACAATTTAAAATTTTTTAGTGTAAGAATGCTTCATAACTTTGTGTTACATTTACTAAAATATTTGAATTTTCACTCCCTTGAATCAATGTATGCTACATATGCCTAGGAGTAAATATGAAGAAATATATCTCCTTAGACATCAACTAATAGGCAATAAATGGGTGTATATCTAATGGAAGTATATTTATGCCTTATAGTACATGGATTAATATTTTCAATAGCATGTCACTATCAATTATGACTCATCAAAAATAGAGTTTGGTCATATTCGGCAATTGATTAAATATTACAGACTTGGCAAATCTATTTACAACCACCAGACATTGGTGACATTCAGGAATGTAATCTGAACAGCCTGTAATTGTTTCTTAGTTTTAATGGAGACTTTAATCTCATCACACAGACAAACTGGAGATTTTAGCTCAGTCAAGTTACCAGTACATTTCCTTGGTCTGACTTGAATGCATTCACATAACACCCCCCAAATCGTGTCAATTTAGTCTTCTAGGTAAAATAATGTAACACGCACACGGGTTACACGGTCCGCGGCAGATGTTACAGGCTGATGTTCGCATAGCTTGCTCCATGCTCTGAGAGAATGTGACAAAGCGCAGTGTTAAAAAGTTTCATTCCAGGATCTCCAGCCTTTTGGCATCCCTGGGCCACACCAGAAGAAGAAGAGTTGTCTTGGGCCCCACATTAAATGCACAAACACGAACGAAAACTGATGAGCAAAAAAAAGGGTTTAAGTAAATTTACAGTTTTGTGTTGGGTCACCTTCATAGCCATCCTGGGCCACATGCAGCCCGTGGGCCACAGGTTGGACACCCCAACACCCTCCCTGGAGCAGAAGTTTTCATTGTTCTAGCAAACTGCACAGCCCATCACTAAGGTCTGTCACATTTTCATTCTGATATTTCTTGAGTTCATAACTAATCATTTCTATCACTTTTTTGTCATTTGAATCATTGCCACCCACCTGATCCTCTTGATCTGCTCCAAGAACAGCCCTCAGTATTATCATTTAATTTCTTCTTCAGCTGAAAGTATGTTTAATGTCCTATAATTACACAATACTTGACTTTGTATAATACTTCAATACTTTGTAGATACAAGACAACTTTTCTGCCCTCATATTTGTCCATCAATAATGACGCTGTTTAGATTGCACCAACTAAACAATCCAAAAAGTGCTTCTAACATCACTGGTTCCAAAGTGGGGAGTTTTCTGGGCTGCTCTTGGCCGTGGTGGTGGCACCAGGTGCTGAAAGGCTGATGCTCAGGAACCGGACATTAGTTGCTATCAGGAAAGAATGCTGCACATCAGACTCAATATGATTATCTTCCCATGTGTCACTCTTCCCAAAAGAAGAGAAAAAGACAAACTCAATAATCATCTTGGAGGCCTCCACTGTCTGAAATTACATATTTTAAGTAAAATTCAGTGTGGATTCACAGATAGAAAAAAAACTGAGAAATTTTTTTCAAGCATCATTCATATTTGTTTGTTCGATTGTTTGTTTAGAAGGGACAGAGGGAGAAAAGAGAAACATCCACGAAAGAGAGAAACAGTGATCGGTTGCCTCTTGCACACCCCTGACAGTGGACTGAACCCACAACCTAGGCATGTGCCCTGACCAGGAATCAAACATTTGACCCTTTGCTTTCCAGGATGACACCCAACCAAGTCACACCAACCAGGACAAGTACTGTAATGTAAAGCAAGAAGTAATATAGCTAAATATTAGGTTGGTTGAACCACGAGAAATTACCATTTCAGTAAGTCAAAAATGGTCAAATATTTGCAATTTTACATGATCCTGCTCAATACTCAGGTTGTAAAATATAATGACCCTAATTGCTATTGAGAACAAATAGAGTAATATGCAAAAAAATGACAAAAATAGCAAGACACAGCATTTAATGTCACATCATCTATCTCATTTGTCTGGATTAAGGGCCATGTGCTACCTTACTTTTCAGCTCTTGCTGACATCTCACTTGCTCCGGGAGACTGTCACAGAGCAGATGAAGAAGCGGCAGCACAGACCACAGCTCCCACGACCTAATGCCGTGGTTTCCAAACACCACGCTGACAAAGAGGAGAGCACTGCGAGCTCCTCCGTTCAATCATCCAGTACCCCACCAGTGGTTAGCAAAAGTAGTGTGAAATAAAACACGTTCCGAAACAAATGCCAAGGTGAAAAATACTGTTTCAAAGTCTATAAACTTATTACATGCTATTATAAAGTGCCAACAGTTTTACACTCCCAGTACTTTCGTTCTAACTTGACGTCGATTGGAATTACCGCATTAAATCTGTGTCTTTGAGGGAGCTCAGCACGGGAGTAAGAAGCCAGATTAAACACAATATGGTCCGCAAGCTCACATGGTACAATTATTTTTTCTTATTATTCTAAACTCTTTGCTCAAATCCACTTGTGTTTAACGAACATAATACTTTCAAAGCACTGTGTGTATGCTCTGAAGAAAACAAATATTAAAAAACTTTTTCCCTGAGTTTACATTCTAATTTTTGAGACAAGACATAAACATTTATGTGTTTTTTTAATAAATTTACTTTAAATGACATGCTAAGGTAGCAAAATAAGAGGTATTACAAGGCAGTACATATTGTCATACATATGTGTGTGTGTGTGTGTGTATAAAATAAAGGGTAATTAATGTTAGGATTCAAAAGATGGAACGGTGTTTATGGACTCTGTCCAGAAAAGATCTGAGTGTGCAGTGGGACTTGAGCTTCCTGTAAGTGTCACCGGAGTTTAGAAGAGGGAAAGAAGAGAGAGATTCCTGTTATCCTGGATGCAGATGTCAGATGTGAGAGAACAGAAATAGTCATTCCAAATGGTTTTCTAATTACACCTCGCCACTACTTCTAAATTCACCAATGTTTGTTGTCACATGTTATTTACTTAGAAATTACACTACTCAATGTCGTCATCAAAAGGTTTATTACGCTATCAATTTATTTATCAAAAAAATATTTGACAGCTTCTTAAAATTCTAATTGGTATCATTTATTTTAGTTTCCCTAGAAAAAATACACTCCAGTAAATTGATAGCAGCTTCTTGGCTAGAAAAAAAGTCCAACAAATTTGGGGACAAGAAAGTTCTGTTTTAGTCATTTCAACATGTCATAATGGAGTCTCTGAATTTGGAAATCTTCCATTTCTACCTCGATCACAGATTACTATATAAACATGTTCTGAGGTTTATTTCTTCTGAATCCACAAAGAAACAGGAATGCAAATTTGAACAAAAAGAAATTGAGACGCTGTTTCCCGTTTTCTGTATTTTCACTTTCTGTCCCCAACCATAGCTGGTGACCCCACATTTAAGGACCAGTTGTGACAAAAGGCAGGAGGAATTTCAGCTAACTACCTTTTTGGAATTCGGAGTGGCACTTAATACTTTATTGTCTCCCACTCAGAAAGATTCTAGGCCAATTTATCAAAAACTAATCTGAAATTCAGTTTCCCACAGGAACTGACAAATGACCGACTTTCCTTCTTTGTGAAAAATACCAATATGCTAACTAGAAACTTGCTTTTATTCGCTATGTCAAAAGATTTATGACATTTATAGTAGATGCTCAGTCTTACATAGATTTTAATTTGTGAGAAGATCATAACATTCTAAGGTTTATGTAATTGACCTTTGCACTGGTTTCCTGATTCTCCTGCTGCTCCTGCCGCTTGAAAAGCGGAATAGAAAGAGGAAGCACTTTTCTGGGAGAGGGAAGAAAAGGCTGAGCACAAAGAACAGACTGTGCTACTGATCTCAGAAAAAAGACAGGGATGTGGAGAATTAGGAACGAGGGGATAGAAGGATGGGGCAGTGGAAGGAGAAGACAGAGGAACCAAGGCAAAAATTGGGAGGATTTGCAGAAAGAAGAGAAATCAAC
>PVJI01031395.1:0-13168 GCA_004026765.1 Micronycteris hirsuta
AACAGCGTGAGCAAAGGCCCTGGTCTGAGCAGACATGATTGTTTGCAGGCCGGCATGTTGTCTGGTTGACTGAAACGATGAGGTGCAGGAGGGCAGTGAGAGGGGATTCTGGGAGGTTGGCAGTCTTGTAGGTGGCAGACCTTGAGAGCCAGAAGAGTTTTACTTGGCATTGGAAGCCCAAGTTATTAAGTGGCAAAATCTGTGGTAAATGCCATGAATTCTAAGGGTGGTCAGAGAAAATAAAATAGGATTTGGATTAATGGTAAATTATCCATTTGGATAAGTGGTGAATAGAAGCTAAATTAGCAGGAGAGGTTGGAAGGAGCAGAGAGGGGGGATATGAAAGGGGTAAGAACATGCACCTGACCAGAACAGAGCATTCCGAAGAGTGCTAAGACCCAGGAAGGGCTAAGTGATGGGGATCTTGATCCCCAAACTAAAGCATGTAACTTGCTTTCTGGGAAGTTTATATAGTGAGGTCGATAAGCATGCAGCCGGAGGCCCACTGACCTGGGCTAGCATCCTGTCTCTGCCACTTCTTTGCAATGTGACGTTGAGCAAGTTAGTTAACCTGTCAATAACTCACATGTAAAAGGTGCCTAGTACTAGTACCTACTTCAGACAGCTGTCAGCAGGATAAAATAAGGACACAGGTCCAGCACCTGGACAGTGCCTGGCAATGAGAATGTGAAAGCTGCTGGTACTGGTGATGGTGTTGTAATAGCAGCCTACGGAATGATGTTAGCAAAATAGCGATTTAGGGTAATACGTGAGTCGGCACTGTGGCAGATGCCATGGAAGGTGAGGCTACTCAAGAGGTGTTAGCAGTGATAGTGGAGTAGATTTGCTGACCAGCCTCTAGGAAAAGAGAAGAAAAATTGCCCCAGGTAAATGGGAAAGTTAGAAAGTGAGGCTGTGGTGGTTGTTAATATATTCTGACTCTTCCTAGTGAAGAGGTTGTTTTGGCATTCGCTTCTATAAGCTTCCGGGAGTTTCTGCCACAAAGAAAGAGTTCTATGGTGAATTGTACTTCTTCTCGATCTCATTGGGTTTTTGGTAAGCTCTGCGTTCGTGGGCCTACTGAACAAAAAAATTTAAAGCTCAAAAAAAAGCATCATTATAATTATTCTGGTTTCCGTGTGATATTCTTCATTCAGTCTTCATTTAGAAATGGATAGGCCATTCCTATGGAATAATATAACATTTTAATGTGCTATTTGGCTTACTTGTATTTTTAGGCTGATGGCAAACAAGACGATGCATCAGGAGATCATTTAATTAAGTCAGACCCTTCAGGTAAATCAGTATATTTAATTCGTATATTAAAAAGAAGACCACAAATTTTTTTTCTCTTATTTTTTTTACATCTAAAAAGTTGTACGTATGTAGTATATGCAGCCTGAGGACTTTGGAGATATATATACCCATGAAACCATCACCATAACTTATGTTATAAACATCCATCACCACCAAAAGTTTTCGCCTGCCCTTGTTTTTTTTTTTTTTAATTTAGTTTGTGATAAGAACACTTAACATAAGATCTACCCTCCTAGGAAAATTTTAAGTATACAGCACAGTATAAAATTTCTTAATCTGAAACCTGTTTTTCATTTGTAAAGATTTTATCCTAAAGCAAATTATAATTATTCATTAAATTAACAAAATTATGAAAATGCTTTAATTATTTTTTCCTTTTTATTATATCAGTTTTTCTTCAGAAAGCCAAGGAATTAGAGCTTCAATTAGATTGACTGGCTCCCGGGGTAGGCAGTAACACCTTGTCTGCGCCGCGTGGTCACGTGAGGCTGCCTCGGGCCCTTGGCAGGGCCTCCGCAGCGGCAGACACGCTGTGCGGAGCAGGGCGCATGGCCGTCTGCGACTTAGTGTTAATCGCTTTATGAAATGCACACTGCTGCTGCCTGAGTAATGTGAACAATGAACAGATCATGCCTCACTCTTAAGAAACCTTTTCTTTCCTTTTAATAAAAATTTGCCTTATCCCCGAGTCCTGTCATTGGAAAACCTTCTCTCACCTTCTTCTACGCAGGTCATTTGACTGGGATGGTTGGCACTGCTCTGTATGTAAGCCCAGAGGTCCAAGGAAGCACCAAATCTGCGTACAACCAGGTAAAGGGGAAGCTTTGAGGGGAGAAGAAAAGGTCTCAAGAGTAAGAACATCAAGGTCACGGCATTTGGGGTTTAGTTCCTAGCTGAAATAGTCGGGAACATTTGTTCACTTGATATATCCACGTGTACGTTGAGTGACTACACTGAACGGGACATGTGTTGCCCAAGGACAGTGACTGAAGCTGGCACAGTGCTGCAGAGGGTTACAGTCCCTTCATCCATTCCAAGAAGACTGGAACTGACCCGGTTCCAGCCAGGCCCCGGGAACACAAGGAGGAAGGTAGTCAAGTAATAGGACAGATATCTTCTTCCAGCCCTCAAGGAGCTTATCCAATGAGAGCTAAGAAGAAAAGGAGTCCAGTGACCAGGGTACAATAGGGACATCATGTTTAGACTAGACCAGAGAAAGCTCTTCTAAGACGATGACTTTTAGGGTAAAAGAGAAGGGAAACAGCATGCAAAGTTGGAGTCAGGAGCATGCCTGGGAGAAAAAAAGGAGTGAAGCAGAAGGAGCGAGCATGAAGAGAAGACGCTCGGTGCTAGCGTGGCACGTTTAAGGCAGCGAAGAAGAAGGTCTGTGTGTCTACAGTGTGGTGAGCAATGGGGAGAGAAGCATGAAGTGAAGCGGGAAAGGCAGGCAGGGGTCGGGTCATGCAGGGCCAGCTTAGTGATGACAGAGGGTGTGCACAGGGAGACCCTGAAGGACCCCGAGGGAGGGTTCACTCTAGCTGCTGCTGGAGGCTTTGGAGAAGTCCCGGTAGAGCAGCTGATAGCTGGACGCGGTGGTAGCAAGTGAGATGGGGAGCAGCATGCAGGTAAGAGGTGCATTTCGGGGGAATGGACAGGTTTTCCTCATGAAGTGGATTTGGGTGAGGAAAGGGAAGGAAAACAGGACACTGCTCAGGTTTCTGAGCAGCTGAGGGAAGGGAAGGTGAGTGAGATGAGGAAACCCGAGAAAAGATGTGGGGGAGAAGGAGGAAATGATGGCAGGAAAATTTCGTTTGAGACATGGTAAGTTTGCATCGCCTCATGAGAAAGTCAACTGGAGATGTCCAGCAGGTGGTGGGAGACTCGAGGCTCAAGACTGAGAAAGGCCAGAGTCGGGTACAAAATGCAGGAGTCACCAGCACACAGATGAGGTGGAAACCATGAGACTGGATGAGGTCACTGAGGGCAAGAGTGCAGAGCTAAATTTTAAAACTCTGTTAGGCAGGCAGTTCGCATCAAAGCATATTTTTAGGTTTGCGGTGGAAACACAGGCGTGGGTTTTGGCTCCACCTGGGAGCACTGGGCAGCAACAGGAAGCTGAGGCAAACTTCAAAAACCCGTCGGGAGCGAGGGTGTGCGGAGGTGCACATGCGCACACTGTGGGCGTGCGAGGGGACCGACCTTCAGTGTCATCTTTCTGAGTACAGTGTGGACTGGCGTGAGGAAACCCTCAAAGGGCCTCTTCCCTTCGGCCCAGCAATTCCACCTTTTGAAATGTACCCAGAGGAAACTGCTGGGGACAGTTCAAAAAGATCACTGTAAAAGGCACTCTCCATAGTATTATTTATAACTGAAAAATGGCAAGAGTGTTTAAAAGTAGGGCATTGGTTAAATAAATGATGGGACTTCCACTTAATTGAATACTATATGACATTACAATCACATTTTAGAAGCTTGTTTTAGAAAAATGATACAGTATTATAAAATATTCTCACTATATTAAAGGAATAAAAGTTACACAGAACATCGTGGTTCTAGTCTCAGAGTGTACATTTTCAAAAGCACAAAATGGGCATATCTTAGACGTCACTAGTGACTCTCCTTGCGTAGTCAGATTGTAAGTGCTTCTGTTTGATTCATGGTGCTTTTTTGTGTGTTCCACATTTTCTACAGCAAACGGGTGTAGGAAATGCCACAATAAATATTTGTGTTTTTTTAAGACTTCTGAGGTCACTGGTTATAGAGAGGTCCTCCTGCTATTCCTTGAATCCAGATTCATTCAGGAGTTCCTCTGGAAAGTGGCTTCTATGCCTGGGTGCCCTTGCCGCGAGTCGGCAGCTCCGGTCTGTCACTGCACTGATTTGACCTTCCTCCTTATTGCTTGCACTTCGATATTTTGTTAGGGTTTCTCACATGGTCTTTCAGTCGGGTCATCCCTCTGCCTCGATGCTATGGCTTTGCAATGAATAGCTGATCTTTGCTGTTAACTACAGGGTTTGGTCTGTTTCCCTTTTGAGACTAGTAGAAATGCAAAACAAATTCTTACGACAAATCTTGATTGTCCTTGCTCTTTAGTAATTATTCTCCGTGGTTGACCAGTGGCTACCTATGTCTGTTACAATTAATTTTCAAGGAAAATGTTCAGAAGTCATGCCAAATATTTAATCTCATCTATACTTTACACCTATGCTTCTTTAGAAGAAATGAATTTTTTCTATCTAATTGGCTTGTTTTTCACTTATACAAACTTTAATTCCAATTAACAGTGCTCATGAGATAATTCCTTAGTAAATAACACTTCGTATTAGGCCTCTCTAAATACAATTCTTTGTCCTCCCCAGAAAGTGGATCTCTTCAGCCTGGGAATCATCTTCTTTGAGATGTCCTATCACCCCATGGTCACGGCCTCAGAAAGGATCTTTGTTCTCAACCAACTCAGAGATGTACGTATCAGATGCTTTAGTGCGTCAGTTTCCAGGAACCTGAGTCTTAGCATGGACATCAGAAGTCAATGCAGAGTATTTTTCTGGTATTTGTAATACAGAAGAGGCGATCCTGCTATAATTTTCTATATTTCTAATAAATGAAAATCTACCTCTTACACACCTCCAATAATGAGAAACTCTTCAGTTTTGTTTATTTTTTAAAATCCTACTTGGAGAAATTGCTAGGTTATAGTTATTTTTTTAACTCTTGAGAGATTTATTTTTAATTTAATTTTTTTTAAGATTTTATTTATTTTTAGAGAGGGAAAGGGCGGGAGGAAGAGAGGGAGAGAAACATCAATGTGTAAGAGAAATATTGATCACGTGCCCCCAACTGGGGACTGGCCTGCAACCCAGGCATGTGCCCTGACGGAGAATCAAACCAGCGACCTCATGTTTGGCAGGCCGGCACTCAGTCACTGAGCCACACCAGCCAGGGCTATTTCTAATTTTAAAACAAAGGAGGAATCCAAGATAGGTTGTAAAGATAATGGATATGTAGTTCTAGAAATTAAAGGTTTGGGCTGGTGCCTAAAGAAAATCACTTTAGTGTCCCAAAATTAAAAGGGCTCTGGGAAGAATATCAGCCAGTTGAACTTTTCCCCAATGAAATTTCCATTTGTGTTCTTGGGATTGGTCCTTGCCTCCGTGATTGCCCGAACTAGAAAGGGACTAATGTCACAGTGTGTGAGGCCAAGGGCGCTCACTGGAAAAGGCGCTGAGGTGAAAGTAGAGAGTCCGGTTTCGATGGGAGTGATTTAGATTTATGTATTCATGAGCAAAAGCTACTGAGAGTTTTCCTCTTCCCTCCTGAGCAGAGCGAAACAGTGTTTTGGAAAACTCTGGAAGAATTTTACTGCCAGTATAGCGTGGACAGCTGTGTTCATAAAGTAGAGGAGAAAATAAAGTGATTTCTGTGCCCTTTCCTTGACTTGAAATGGTCTCAGAGAATTAGGTCTTCAATGAAGTGCCTTTGTTTAGTCAAAATTCATGTTTGTTCCCTCATTTCTAGAATATCTAAACTGTCAAATTAATGTTATGATTAGGGTCTTGTTTACCAGAAAGATGAGAACTTCTGGGGAAAGTAGAGGTTTCAATTAATGTTTTCCTGTTACGCTGTGTCAATGGTGTGGTGTTTTTGTCCTTTTTCATCTACATGTTTAATAAATCTAGTTTGCCTTTCTCTGAAACCATTAGATTTTTAAATACTTGTTCTCAGATAAGGTGCTTTCTATCACCTAAGCTATCATTTAGGTAAAGTTTGCATTAAAATAATATGTATGGCCCTGGCTGGTGTTGCTCAGTGGATTGAGCGCCGGCCTGCAAACCAAAGGGTTGCCAGTTCGATTCCCAGTCAGGGCACACGCCTGGGTTGTGGGCCAGGTCCCCAGTAGGGGGCGCATGAGAGGCAACTACATATTGATGTTTCTCTTCCTCTCTCCCTCCCTTCCCCTCTGTCTAAAAATAAATAAAATCTTTTTTCAAAATTAAAAAATAAAAGTAAAAAACTACTATGTATGGACTTGGAAGAATGGGCATTGGTTTTCAGGAAACGGATACCCCAGTCTTCCCTGGTTAGCAGATTTTCATTTCTGTATTTGATTCTTCTTATCTCTAGTGAATAAATGCTTCAACTGTGGCAGTCTGCCAAGCACTTGCTGATTGGAATATAATATTTTTTAGGCCACTTCACCTAAGTTTCCAGAAGATTTCGATGATGGAGAGCATACAAAGCAGGTAATTTTCTGATACTTTAAATACTGTCTTCACTCTTGGGTTTTAATTACTGTTTTTCTTTTTTTTCAATTAGTAATCTTTTGCCACTCATTCTCTTGTATCCTGGGAATAATGTGGGGAGAAAAAAATCAAAAGATAAAGCACTTAAAATGTTACTGGACTTGAAATACGTTAAAAAATGCCAAGGACTGGCAGAGACCGTTAACAAACTACGGAATTCTTTTGTGTGGTTCGTTGTGCTTTTGAAGTGCTATTTGGAACCTTGCCATAGCTGTTGAAAAAAACAGAATGCTTATACAGCTCATTGTTTTAGAGAAAGCTTGGGACTTTTAGAAAAGAAAAATAATTTAAAACTATAATTTTCTGTTTTGTGATTCAACTGTCTCATTATAAGGGGGCAGACTGGACAGTCTGAAGTTACAGATTTTTAAAGCAAAATAATTCCTCCTCGCTATAAATATCTGAATGTATGTGCATGTGTAATCTGTCATAGGTTAGTATTGTCATCCAGTCAAAATGATGAGTGAATTTATGTATTATACTTCCAAAGAATTTGTGTATTTCTTAGTTGGTCGTTTGTCTCCGTGAAGCATTCGTGGTCAATACCCTTATCACATGGATGTTTATTCCTTAAACTGACCTTTCTTAACAATTATAATCATGGTAAAATTCCTTCTTCAAGTTTGAGTCAACAAAGGACTACGTATACCACAGCATCCCATTAAGAGTGTAACAGAGCTGAAAAACTCCTACCACCTAGTGACATCACTGCCATCCTAGCGTTGTAGCCAACGCATCACGTGTCCGTGGTGCTGGCGTGAGCAGAACTGCTGCCCTGCCCGTGGGTGGCAGCGAGGCTGTACGCTGACAGTAGCGGCTGCCCGCTGCGGTCTGTGTGAGTGCCACTCGGCGACATTCTCACAGTGAGGAAAGCGGCCCAGGACTCACTTCCAGAACGTTCCCCTGTCCATAAGCAGTGAATGACTGTATTAATGTTGAGAACAGAAACCTAGCTGGAACATGGCATTAATTTGCTTTCTTGCTTATTGATTATATATCTGGGTGGACAATTCACTTTTCCAGACTTTCATTTTCCTCACCTGAAAAATAAAGGGATTAAATGCACTGTATTTATATATCAGCACTAACATCCTGTAACTCTAACATGACATTTATGGCCCAAGGCACCAATTCTGCATCATCAATTGAATTGGTAAAGAACCATTAGAATACATTGAGTTGTGTTTCTGCTTCCTTTGTTATTATTGAACTGAGTCATTTTCTGTGTTTCTTTTTTTTTTTTTAAATCTTTTTTTTTTTAAGATTTTATTTATTTATTTTTAGAGAGAGGAGAAGGGAGGGAGACAGAGAAAGAGAGAAACAGCAAGGTATGGTTGCCTCTCACATGGCCCTCACAGGGGACCTGGCCCGCAACCCAGGCATGTGCCCTGACTGGGAATCGAACCAGGACTGTCTGGTTCCCAGCCCGCGCTCAATCCACTGAGCTACACCAGCCAGGCTCATTTTCTGTGTTTCTGGATGTCATAAGAAAATACTCATTTCATAGCCTTTCCCTATAACAAGAGCAGTCTTATTCAGAATTTCCACATATTGGTAGCTCCAGTGGCTCAGGAACTGCATCACACTACAAGCAAGAGAGCAACTATCCAAACTGTTTCCCACAACAGAGACTGCTCACAGGTACATACTAGGTGCCCTTGAGCGTGTGCATTTGGGCTGTATGAAATCGACAACAACACCTCCACCCCGCCACTTCCCACATCGCGGTCATCGCCTTCTGTCTGAAATGCGGCCGTGCAGAAAGTGCTCACAGACGCGTGTGCCACCCGTTCACCACACACAGGAAGGAAGCGGGATAACGGGGTCTGTTTTGCTGAGTAGGCTATTGCTTCTACCAGTTGAATTTGATGTGACTTCCCATAAAAGCTGTATCATGTCAGTTCCTTTCTTTACATGAAAGGCAATTACTGGTGTTTTTATTTCAGGCTAAGACTGGGGTAGGAGTTTGGGGGGAGCGTATATTAAACATATAATTAGAAAATGCTTGATAGAATTCATCTAAACATTGAGATTTTTCTGATCTCAGATGTTCCTCAAATTCCTTATAAATCCTTATTATAAACAAGAGAATTAAGAGTCACTGAGGAACTTTCAAAGGTTTATATTACCTTCAAATTGTTCCCCGTTTAATGAATATACCTTCAAGAGAATCAAGAGAATTCAAGGGAATGGTATCAATGTAGATAACATAAATGAAAAAGAAAAAATAAAAACGAGGTGTTTTACACTGCTTTAAGGGTTCCAGCAGATCCTACACATTGCAATTTGAACTAAAATTAGACACATAAAGGTATTTGTTTTATATGCTCACATTTTTTCAGTATGTTATTGATTATGCTATTATAGTTGTCCCAATTTTTTTCTCCCCTTTATCCCCCTCTACCCTGCATTCCCCCTACCTTAGTTTGTGTCTATGGGTCGTACATATAAGTTCTTTGGCTTCTCCATTTCCTCTACTATTCCTAACCTCCCCCTGTCTATTCTGTACCTACCATTTATGCTGCTTTTTCTTTTTTAACTATATTTTATTGATTATGCTGTTACAGTTGTCCCACTCTTCCCTCCTTCTGCCCCCCACCCCTTACCCCCCTTCCCCACCCTTTAGTTTTGTCCATAGGTCATACACATAAGTCCTTCTGCTTCTGCACTTCCTATACTATTCTTAAGCTCCCCCTGTCTGTCGTCTGCCTCCCATTTATGCTACCTGTTCTGTGCCCCATTCCCACCCTCTCCCCCTACCACTCCCCTGTTGATATTCCTCCATACCTTATATAACTCCCTTTAACATTTCATACAATAAAGGCTGGGCGGTGATGAACTTCTTGAACTTGACCTTATCTGAGAAGCACTTTATCTGCCCTTCCATTCTAAATGAAAACTTTGCTGGATAGAGTATTCTTGGATGTAGGTCCTTGCCTTTCATGATTTGGAATACTTCTCTCCAGCCCCTTCTTGCCTGTAAAGTCTCTTTTGAGAAATCAGCTGACAGTCTTATGGGAATTCCTTTGTAGGTAACTGTCCCCTTTTCTCTTGCTGCTTCTAAGATTCTCTCCTTATTTTTAATCTTGGGTAATGTAATTATGATGTGTCTTGGTGTGTTCCTCTTTGGGTACAACTTCTTTGGGACTCTCTGAGCTTCCTGGACTTCCCGAAAGTCTATTTCCTTCACCAGCTTTGGGAAATTCTCCATCATTATGTGTTCAAATAAGTTTTCAATTCCTTGGATTTCTTCTTCTCCTTCTGCCAGCCCTATGATCTGTATGTTGGGCCGTTTACAGATGTCCTGGAGGTTTCTGAGCCCCTGCTCCGTTTTTTGAATTCTTGTTTCTTCATTCTTTTCTGGTTGGATGTTTTTTTCTTTCTGCTGGTCCACTCTGTTGATTTGAGTCCTGGTTTCCATCTTATCCCTATTGGTTCCCAGCAGATCTCTCCTCATTTGTTCAAGCAATTTCGATAATTTTTTGTCAAATTCTGTGAGCATCCTGATTACTAGGATTTTGAACTGTGCATCTGATAGGTTGTCTATCTCTTGGTCGGTTAGTTCTGGAGCTTTGATCTGTTCCTTTCTTTGGGCCATTTTATTTCCCTCGGTGAGCCTGTTACTGTAAGGGGGCGGAGCCTTGGGGTTCACCTGGGCAGGGAAACTCATGGTCATAGTGCTGTGATGTAGCCTCTGGGGGCGGGACCTGAGAGCACAATGGCGCCTTCTCCGCACCCACACTGCCTCCTGCAAACAATTTGAGCCCCTCTGCGCTGGCTCCGGGGGTCGCTCCGGGGTTGGTGGACGGGCTGCACAGCTCCAATCCCCCACGCGTCTCCCTAACGAACACTCCTGTGAGGCCGGCAGTTCCTCCCGCCTCCGACTCCACCCCCACAGGTGCTCTCACTCTGCACCGATGGGTTGCGCCCCGCTTTCTCTCCCCGTCTGTCGGCCCCGCTGGGTCCGGATGAGCCGGGCGCAGACCGCGCTTCAGTCGGGCCGTCTCGGTGTGCTGCAGCCCCGCGGGAACCGCCCCTCCAACCGCGGACCTGCCTCTGCTCACCTGCTCGCCGCAGAGTCGCCGAGTGCTCTCCCTCCGCCCTGCTCCTCCTGGCTCACCAGACTGGATGAATGTATCTTCTTTAATTCCTTGGTTGTCGGACTTCCTCTCAATTCAATTTTCTCTCAGATCTGGCTGTTTTGTTTAGATAAATTTCTGGTTTTTTCCTTGTTTGGCTGTGCAAGGAGGCACGGCGCGTTCACCTGTGCCGCCATCTTGTCGAAAGTCTCCCATTTATGCTTCTTATTCTCTCTACCTTTTCCCCATTCTCCCCACTCCCCCTCCCCACTGACAGCCCTCCATGTGATCTCCATTTCTGTGATTCTGTTCCTGTTCTAGTTGTTGGCTTAGTTTTGTTTTTAGGTTCAGCTATTGATAGTTGTGAGTTTGTTGTCATTTTACTGTTCATAGTTTTTGATCTTCTTCTATTTCTTAGATAAGTCCCTTTAACATTTCATATAATAAGGGCTTGGTGATGATGAACTCCTTTAACTTGACCTTATTTGGGAAGCACTTTATCTGCCCTTCCATTCTAAATGATAACTTTGCTGGGTAGAGTGATCTTGGATGTAGGTCCTTGCCTTTCATGACTTCGGATACTTCTCTCCAGCCCCTTCTTGCCTGCAAGGTTTCTTTTGAGAAATCAGCTTATAGTCTTATGGGAACTCTTTTGTGGATATCTCTTTCCTTTCCTCTTGCTGCTTTTAATATTCTCTCCTTATCTTTAATCTTGGGTAACTTAATTATGATGTGTCTTGGTGTGTTCCTCCTTGAGTCCAAATTCTTTGGGACTCTGAGTTTCCTGGACTTCCTGGAAATCTATTTCTTTCTTTTTTTTTAAGATTTTATTTTTTTAGAGTGAGGGAAAGAGGAGAAGGAGAGGGAGAGAAACATCAGTGTGTGGTTGCCTCTCACACATCCCCTAATGGGGACCTAGCCCGCAACCCTGGCATGTGCCCTGACTGGAAATTTAACCAGTGACCCTTTGGTTTGCAGGCCAGCACCCTATCCACTGAGCCACACCAACCAGGTCTGGGCCTCTGTCTTTTAAGAAATACTAATATAACCTATTTTGCTGTGTGTAGTACCCACTTTTTGCCCAAATTTTTGAGGGGGAAATAAGAATGTGCATTATACATGGGTAGAATGATTACATACCATGGGTATAATAATCCCATGTGTAACACACACAGAAACGCAGGTACGCATTATACACAGGAGCTCATTACACACGGCAGAATATGGTACATTGTTGCGGAACAGTATGACCATATTGAAGTACGGGGGAAAATGACAAACTCAGAGACTTCAGAAATTAAATACACCCACTAAGTGCAAGAAGTGCAGTGTCTTTTCTTTGACCGCAGCCAACTACTGGCTTGTCAGAAGAACTGCGAGCATCAGCTGTTCCTGCCCATCACCAGTGTGCCTGGGTTTCGTTATAGAAATCTGTCATTTCCTGGCTGTTGAACCACGATCCAGCGAAGCGGCCCACGGCCACGGAACTGCTCAAGAGCGAGCTGCTGCCCCCGCCCCAGATGGAGGAGTCGGAGCTGCACGAGGTGCTGCACCACACGCTGGCCAACGTGGACGGGAAGGCCTACCGCACTATGATGGCCCAGATCTTCTCCCAGCGGATCCCCCCTGCCATCGATTACACCTATGACAGCGACATACTGAAGGTGGGCTAAGCTGGGCTTCCGTAGAGTGCTTAACCTGGTTCACAGAAGGATCAAGTCAGTTTCTTATTTTTCATGGATTCCTTAAAGGCCTCCAACATAAATCTTAGTCTGAGGTCTGTGTACGCAGAATGTAGGTATATGCATTATTCTGGGAAGAACCACACTTTTAATCGCTTACTTGAAAGAATTCCTGATCCACCCACTCTCTACCCGACTCTCTAAAAGGAGTGCTTTTAGAGACTGAGCCATGGCCCTCCTGCCCAGAGCCGAAAGCATCCAACCAGCTCGGATACGGATCAGTCAGAGGCTCCGAGTGCTGGCTGCGCATCGGAATCACCTGGGAAGCCCTTTGATGAAACCGATGTGCAGGCCCTGCATCCGTTCTAGTGACAGAATCTGCAGGGGTGAGGTACTTCAGGAATCCGTAAAAGCTCCCAGGTAGTTTCTGAAGCATAGCCAGGTTTGGGAGCCGTCATTAAAAAAAAAACCCAATAACAATTAAAAAAACATGATATGAAGCAATATAGCAAAATGTTAACATTTGATAAAGTTAGTAAATAATAGATTTTTGTTATATCTATATGTTCCTACATGCTCAAAATATGATATAACTTTAAAGGAGTAGTAGAGGAAGTAGAGATAAGGTTTGTGGAAGATCAGTATAGATTTTAGGGGCCAAACAGAGTTTTCTGGCTGACAGTATTAGAAAGATACAGAATTATGAGTGACTGTTTTGTCTTTTTGCTTATCTGTTGTTTCTAAATTTTCTCTGGTGAAATGGTACTACCTTTCTAATAAGAAACCAGTG
>PVJI01031396.1:0-13181 GCA_004026765.1 Micronycteris hirsuta
AAAATATAATGAGACAAATTTCAAAAAGTTAACAGGCACATTTGGCACCTTTGTCCATACATCTTCAAAGAGTGAACTTATCCAAAAAAATAAAAGATAAATGGTCCTTAAATCGAAGGTGATCAAAGCTAAAGCAGTTAATGTAATCACAAAGTAATGGCCCCTTCAAAACCTAGCTCCCTGCCTAAAAGCAGAGTCAGCAAAAGAAGATTATTGGCTATGTATACAATTTTTTGTTTTTTAATTAATGACGATGAAAATCCTAAATACTTCTATTTGCAAACAGACTGAAAAGCATTTCCAATGCTATGTGATATCTATTACATACAAGGTTACATTACAGGGGGAAAATAATTCCAACCCTCAGAACAAATAAATACTTATCAAAATGTCAAGTCTGGTTTTAAAGCGGTAAGTTTACCTATCTAAGAAATCAAAGTCACACACAATGATCTTAACAGATAATCACTAACTATTAAAGATAATCATTAACTGGTGTTAATACATTAAATAATCTTTTAACATTAAAAGGAAAAAGAAGAACAGCCAGATGAATGCTTATATTACCATAGATTTTGTCCTTGTTTGGGTATGGTGGTCTCTACGGAAGTTTCTATTGCTGGTCCATGCTGTGTATTCACACTTATATTTTTGCCTAGGTTTGCTTTCTTACCTAAGAAAAATTAATACATTAGGTTGAATATAATAAATATCCAATTTCTAGTTTCAAAACTAAGCAGTACACAGCACCAAATCTAACAACTAATAACACAGATGCTGCCTATTAAACCTATCCACATGCACAGTAGATGCTAACTTCTCCTAAATACCTGACATAGAGCACATTACCTGATATTTGTTCTCTATACAGGTGAGCAGTTGTACAGTTCAAAGTTTAAGAGTTTAGCAACTTAAAATGGAGAGAAATAACTAAATTACTCTTTATATAAAAGCAAATAATTCACTCTAACGTTAACACAAAGACATCTGTGGTGAAGGAGAGTCAATTGACATATATTAACTACTAAAAACTTACCCCTGGAAGCTTCAAATGTCAGATATGACTAACTTTTTTGTAAACCAACTTTTATATGCTAATATATGACGTTAATATAGCTAGAGTTTAAGCCAATATTTGAAGCCTCACCTCATACTGCAACTGGTTTGTTCCCCTGCTCCCATTCTTTCCCCTGCAATACTAACACAATCTTTTTCTTTAGTCTTTTCAGTCAGGTAATTTTGGACAGACCCTGCCATGCTGGGACTAGAAAACATGAAGAAAGCAACATCCACAAGGATGTTATAGAAGTGAAGGGACTTGGATGCTCTAACTGTGTAGCTCTAACTGTGTAGGCTCAATTTCTAGGGACGGCCACTACGCTTTGGAAACACAGTTCTGGTCTACCAGCCCATCCGAATCTCTAATGCCTGAAGCTCCTGACTTCACATTCATTACTCTCAAAGGTAACTGCTCTCACCTGGGTATTTACAGTCTACCAGAACTAGATTTTTCTACTATGTATTACAGTTTAATACTTAATATAATGTAACAGAAAAATGTCTTACATTTGAAGTTTGGGACTATGTATTATTTCCTTATTATCAAATTTTGTGAGTTTAAAGTTTAGGTTATGAGTTTATCTAAAATGAAGAAAAACTATTTTAAAAAACCAAAGATTTCTTCCCCAAAAACATAACCTATTATTTGAGAAGCAAATTTTATTACATTATAGGAAGTAGAGCTGGAAGGAAGCTTGTTGATCACCTAACCCAATGGTTCAACAGGAAGCCATGTTGCCTACCAGGGGACATTTGGCAATGTCTAGACATATATTTGGTTGTCATCTATAGGGCAGAGGCCAGGGATGCTGCTAAATATCCTACAATGCATAAAATAACACCCTGACCCCCTGCCACTACAAAGAATTGTCTGACTTAAAACGTCAATAAAGCTGAGGTTAAGGAAGCTTGACCTAACCTAACCATCTGAATTTTTTAAATTTTTTCCTTGAAATATTATATAGTAAACACTTGAACAACACAAAAGTGAAGGGCACAGATCCCTGGGCAATTGAAAATCTATGTATAACTTTTTAAAAAAAGTGTTGTTCCATTACAGTGATCCTACATTTTTCCCCATTGCTCTCCCCGCCCAAGAAATCCATGTTTAACTTTGACTTCTCCAAAACTTAACTCCCTTCAGTATCCATGTGGGACTGGTTCCAGGATGCCCCCCAGCAGATACCAAAATCTACAGATGCTCAAATCCCCTATATAAGATGAGGTAGATCAATGCATAAAGTTGGCTCTCCACATTCATGAACTCCAAACCGCAGAGGAAAAACAGTACAGGTATTTATTGAAAAAGAGCCACATATTTAAGTGGACCTGTGCAGTTCAAACCTGTGTTGTTCAAAGGTCAACTGCATTGTTTTCTCTCTCTCAACAAATATATAAATTTATATATTTAGAAAAGTACACTTCTGTATTTACTTCGCTAACTGAACATACCCATGAAACCATAACCCAGACCAAGAAGAACATTATCAGTCCCTCTTCATGAATTCTTCCTCAGTTATTTTTAGTTAGATAGTCCTTGTTTTTCCTCACTAGAATTTTAGTTAAATCATCAAACTTTAGTTCAAAACTTTACATGTTTTGTTTGCTACATTGTGCTGCAGCACATGAAAAAATTGGTAGGCACATAAAGGATGATCCATAAATATTAAATAAATGAATTTTTAAACATTTTTTTAAAGATTTTATTTATTTATTTTTAGAGAGAGGAGAAGGGAGGCAGACAGAGAGGGAGAGAAACAGCAATGTATGGTTGCCTCTCACATGGCACCCACAGGGGACCTGGCCTGCAACCCAGGCATGTGCCCCGACCGGGAATCGAACCGGGACCATCTGGTTCCCAGCCCGCGCCCAATCCACTGAGCTACACCAGCCAGGCTAAATAAATGAATTTTTAAAGTGGAGAGAGAAGATATTGCCTTTTTGGCCCCCTTATCTCAATTCTAACCCTTGAGATACCTATAAAAGGGTTTCCAAGGAACAAAGTTTGAAAACTACTCAGGTAAAATCTAATACCCAAACAGCTATTATAGTAGTATAGATTTTATACATGTAATTTTCAAGCTCTTTATCTTTTCACACAATGCCTGGAATAAATTTGGTACTCATGTTAGTTTCCTCCCTCCTTTCTGTGCATTTCACATCCTCCCACCTCACTCAAATACATCTACCTAAGAAGGCAATAAAGAAATTTTACAAATGGAAAAGGTGACAGAGGACAGACAGTCCTTAACGTTTACCCTACTTGAGCAAGGTAAAATAACTAATAGATATACTTACTACGGGGACAGTAATCCTCATCAGGAGAGTCAGCACGGTCTTTGCGGTGACGGTTGAATCGGTAGTCGATGCTGTCATGTACCCAGCCTTTTTCAATGAACAATCCTGGAACTTCATCTGAGAAGAGCCAGTATCTACAAATCACAACCACATATGACAGATCATAAGCACAATTATAGAATATTACTAAACATTCAGAAACACACAAATTATAAAACAAAGAAAACCAAACGTTTTAGGATTTAAGACTTGTCTAATATCTATAATTTTTTAAATATCTGTAATTTTTATAACTGCTAATATTTCTTGACTTTAGATTCCATATAATGTATATATTTAAAATATAATACCATTTTTTGGGCAGCTCTCTCTATGGAACATGCCTTTCCCCACCCATTTCCTATAGGCATATTTTCCTTGCCTCTCTCCTAAACTCTAAGGCCCTTAAAGAGGCCTTTGGCCTCTGTCATTTGTTTCCTGAGCCAGTTCTTCCATAGCTCACTTCTTCTATCTCTATGACTTTGTAAACAAACTTTCTCTTATAGTTTGAATGAATGAAGAAACAAATACAATCCCATTTTAATTTTTTAATTTTTTTTTTAAGATTTTATTTATTTATTTTAGAGAGAGGGGAAGGGAAGGAGACAGAGAGGGAGAGAAACAGCAGTGTATGGTTGCCTCTCACATGGCCCTCACTGGGGACCAGGCCCGCAACCCAGGCATGTGCCCTGACGGGGAATTGAACCGGGACCCTCTGGTTCCCAGCCCGCACTCAATCCACTGAGCTACACCAGCCAGGGCCCATTTTAAATTTTTTAAGGTTTTATTTATTTATTTTTAGAGAGGGGAAGGGAGGGAAACATCAGTGTGTGGTTGCCTCTCGCATGCCCCCAACAGGGGACCCAGCCCGTAACCCAGGCATATGCCCTGACTGGGAATCAAACCAGCAACCCTTCAGTTTGCAGGCCAGAGCTCAATCCACTGAAGCCATACCAGCCAGGGCTTATAATACCATTATCAAAGACCTCTATTTGGTTCACATTTCACCTATCACCATAATTTTATTTGTGTTATTTTAAGAACAGGGTCATGTCTCACTTAACTTTGTAAGCCTACCTACCATTTGCACAGTAAATAGTCAATGAATGTGTGATAAGCAATTCTGTTTTCCAAAATCCATGAACAGGGAAGCTTATATATTCTTAGCACTTTAAGCAGTTTCCTAACTAGTAAAAATATAAAGGCCCTACAAGATAACAAAAAATTAAGTTAAAGAAGTTACCTATTATGGTTTCGATCTGTACCAATAGGTGTCCTACGCATGACTAACTTTGCCTTGGCAATTCCCTCCTGAAATGCCTTCTCAGCGGCTGCTTTGTGTTTTCGTATTCGTTCCTCTTCAGCTTCTCGTTCTAGCTTCACTGTTAAAGACAAAAAGAATCAAGTAGATTTTTTTTCTAGTAAATTCCACTCTTACAAATTAAGTAACATAGGGAGTGAAGAGTGCCTGGTGTCAAGTACATTTTCATCAAACCTTAGTTTCCCTCCCCTAACTCTAATCTGTTGTAAGAAATGACATGTAAAGGCAGCGATTTCTATCTGGTCCTCCTATGTACTTTGAATTTTGGTGCTATCTCAGCCTCAACTCCATACAAAATCTTCTCTCTCTCTAAAATTTAACTTATTAATTTTAGTGACTAAATTGATTTTATGTTATTTAGAATTTAAAATATAACCTTAAAACAGTCCTTAAATGGAATTAATTGAAACGTTTTATGACAGAATCAGTCATCGGATGTATACAACTAGAATAGCTATTTAAAAAAAACAAATTTCAGTCTTGAGGAATTTGATAGCTTATTAGCCTTGTGACAAGAAAAAAGAATTGGGAAAGCAAGGGCATGATAGCACTTGTGGAAAATAACAATTACTGCATACGAAATACTATCTTTCTAATTAGCACTGTTAAGGACACATACAAAAAGTTTTAATCAGTTTATGTCTGATCATTCATTATATAGGGTTATTCTATCCAGACAGAAATCTCCCTCAACAACAAAAGCCCTGTTATCTTGCCTTTTAAGTTTTTCCATAACTGTCACCAATTTTGATACAAAGCACTGCTATTTACAATGCCAGAATTTTTAACCCTGATCCTCTACTGGTAACAGCATCTTCAATATTGTAAAGATGCCTCAATCTAATAATATTACTTTTAAAAAGTTAAGACTAGTCTCATTTATTTAAAACCACCACAGCATGTTACCTTTAATAAAGTTTTCTAGCCTGGATGAAACTATGTTCACAACAATACAGTAGAGATCAGTACACAAAGGTAAATGATAAAGAGTGATGGCCGAATCACAATAAAGAAAAAGCTCCTTCTCCTGCAGCTACAAACAAAAAATAATCTAGGGCAAGTAATCGGAAGACAACCAAATTTAGTTTCAGCGGTTACAACACTGAACTAGATATTGAAAGAGCTGAACTCTACTATTCAAATACTGGCCTTGGCAAAATGTTAATATTCTTTATCCCTTGTTTGTCTATATCAATAATAAAATCATGGGAATGTAGACACTGGTGCAGCCACCATGGAAAACAGTATGGAATTTCCTCAAAAAACTGAAATATGGAACTGCCTTTTGATCAGTGATTCCACTGTTGGATTACACCCTAAGAAAACTAAAACACCAATTCAAAAGAACCTTTGCAGCCCAATGTTCATGGCAGTACAATATACAATAGCCAAGTGCTGGAAGCAACAGCCTAAGTGCCCAACAGTAAATGAGTGGACCAAAAAACTGTGGTACATTTACACAATGGAATACTATACAGCAGACAGATAGGAGGAAATCCTACCCTTCGAGACACCATGGATGGAACTGGAGAGCATTATGGTAAGTGAAATAAGCTAGGTGATTAAAGACAAATACCGTATGATCTCACCTATAAGTGGAACCTAATCAATAAAACAAGCAAGCAAAATATAACCAGAGACATGGAAATAAAGAACAAACTGACAGTAACCAGAGGGGAGAGGAGAGGGGGATAAAGGGGGGAAAGAAAGGGAAGGATAGTCAAAGAACATGTGTAAAAGACCCATGGACAAAGTGAAAGGGGGAAAGGATTGAGGATGAGAGGTGGGGGTTGGTGGAGTAGGGGAAAATGGCGATGGGAAAATGGAGACAACCGTACCTGAACAACAATTAAAAAAAGGGGGGGAGCATCACCTTCTAGCCTTTATCCTAGGTTAAGATAAATATAACACACAGAATAATACTTCAGAAACTCAAGGAACATTATTTCAGGTAAAATATACTGAAATGTGATATAAAAAGAGTTCATCTACAAGCTGTTTTAAATGGGATGCAATTATACTAACTTTCAAATTGAAAAGTACATATACACACATTCTTACATGATACGCATATATACATACATAGATATTTCAATGACCTCAAATAGTGTAACCTAAAATCTGTTTAAAATAAATATTACATATGTTCTAATTAAAGAACTAAGAAAGTTATTTGACTCAGCCTAAAACCTCTCACACATAATTTAAGACTATTTCTAGGTACCTATCTACTCAACCCTTAGCACCCACTATGACAAATAGTTTTTACCACCATCATCTCATAAATTGGCAACTTTCATAAGGTTTAAAACTATAACAAAGATCAAAATAGTTTAAAGACACGAAAACTACTATACTATAGTTTATTGTGGGTAACAACACTCTGAACAAATTTTGTGTACATTGTAAAATTGATCAAATAAGTAAATACCGTGATTGATAGGTGCCAGGGGGTCTCATGATACAAGGAAGATAAAATATAGAATGAGGAAGGCAAAGCTGAAACCTTGGGTGTCAAGATTAATTTGTAATGAATTTAACAAAAGGAATACAAAATTTATATTCTGAAAACTACAAAATGTTGAAAGAAATTAAAGTCTAAATAAATGAAAAACATCTCATATTCATGGATCAGAAGACAACTTATCACTATAGTTCTAATGTATAGATCCCTAAATTCACCTATAAATGCAAAGCAATCTCAACCAGAATTCCAAATAACTTCTTTGTAGAAATTAACAAACTGATTCTAAAATTAACTATGAAATTTCAAGGGACCCAGAACTCAGTTAAAACAATCTTGAAAAAAGAGTAAGTTAGAGAATTCAACTTCTCCTACATCAAAAATTATTACAGAGAAACAGTAATCAAGCCACTGTAATTCTGATGTATAGATCAATAGAACAGAATCAAGAGTCCAGAAATAAATCAAATGATTTTTGACAAGGGTGTCAAGCTCATTCAATGGGTAAAGAACAATCTTTTCAACAAATGGTAATAGGACATCACTGGATAGCCACATGCAAAAGAACGAACTTAGACCTTTTCCTCATACCATAAACAAAAATTAACTCAAAATGAATCGAAGACCTAAATGTATACACTAAAACTTTTAAGACTTTTAGAAGAAAACATAGGGGTAAATCTTCACGACCCTGGATTTGGCAATGGATTCTCAGATATGACACCAAAACTACAAACAACCAAAGAAAAAGATAGATAAATTGGACTTCATTGAAGTTTTTAAATTTGTGCTTCAATAAACACTATCAAGAAAGTAAAAAGACAACACATAAAATATGTGAAAATATTTGCAGATCATGTATCTGATAGGAAAGGAATTACCATCTAAAATACACAAAGAACTCTTACAACTAATGAAAAAAAAAAAGACAAATAATCTAACTTGAAAATGGGCAAAAGATCTGAATTAGCATTCCTCCCAAGAAGATATAAGATGACCAACAGGCACATGAAAAAATGTTCAACAGCAGGAAGTGCTGATCAAAACCATAGTAAGATACCAATTCACAACAATAAAAATCACATGAACAACAAGTGTTGGTGAGGATGCAGACAAGTGGAGAAATCAGAACCCATATACACTGCTCATAGGAAAGTAAAATTATCCAACCACTTTGAAAAACAGTCCAGCAGATCCTCAAATGGTTAAACAGAACATTACCATAAGACCCAGCAATTACATTCCCAGGTATATACCTAAGAGAAACGAAAAGATACATACACCCCAAAACTTGTGCAGCACTGCTTATAGCAGCATTATTCCTAATAGCCAAAAAAGGTGGAAACAACTAAAATGTCCATCAACTGATAAAATGTGGTGTATCCAATCAATGGAATAGTATTCTATTAAAAAGAAGGAAGTACTACTGAAACATGCTACAATATGAACCATAAGAACATGCTAAGTGAAAGAAGCCAGTCACAAAAGATCACTTATTTACTATATGATTCCATTTATATGTTATGTCAGAACAGGCAAACCTAGAGAGGCAGTAGTAGACGGGTGGCTGCTTAGATCTGGAGAGGACTGGTAGGAGGGGAGACGATAGCTAAAAGGGATGCAGTTTATTTTCTGAGGTAATGAAAATGTTCTAAAATTGTGGTGAACGTTGCACATTATCTGTAAATGTATTTAAAAACACTGAATTGGACACTATCGATTAAAGAACTGCATATAGTATATGAATTATTTCTTAATAAAGTTGCTTATTTAAAAGTTCAGATTTGATGATGCTATCAAAGTCCGAAATTTTTATGTTCTTGTATTTTAATTAGGGGAATATTAATATCTAATTTGGCAACTACAGAAGACTTCAAAGACCTTGTCATTCGATTATTACAACAATCTTTACAAGCATATGAGGCATAAGTAACTTGCCCAAAGGAATATAGCTAAAGTCAGAGTTACTGAACCCATATCAGCAATTCCCAAGTCATGTTATTTCTACTATACCTACTTGTGGATTTGGTCCAAACCAGAAAACCCAGAAAACCCAGAAAAGATGTCAACATCACATTAATCTAAGTCAAACTATCATTAACTGCGGAATGTCAAGTCAAACACTTCTGCTAGCATACTACATACATAGTGAGGTCTGGGTTATTGCATACAGAAGTAACTGCCAGTAGGTATGACAAATAGAGATTCTACCATTACCTCGGTAATTTCCTTATGTTTACTATCTTCTAAAGGGCTTCCTTTTTTCTCTCAACACAAGATTTTACCTTTCATTTCTCTCTCTTGGATTTCCCGTTCCTTCTTAGCCTGAATGGCAAGCAGTCGTCTGCTCTTCACAGTACTAATCATGTCTTCAGCTTCCATATCTACCTGGGGCTCAAATTTCACAACTTCTTTTTTCCTATCAGTTTTGCCTAATCCATTCTCCTCTTTTCCATTTTCTTTATTTCTGGCTTCCATTTCTTTCCGTTTCTGTTTCTCTGCTCTCTTCTTATCATTTTCTTCCTTTAATACAGCAAGCCGTTCCTTCCACAACTCTGCAGACATCTGCTGTCTGGTTTCCATGTGGTCTTGCACTGAGTATGTCATGAGAATCCGGTGGCAGAGTGCTGTCAAGATTTGTAGCTTCTCTTCTGATGTTAGCTCAAAAAATTCAGAGGTTTCCAGCTTCTCTAAAAACTCGTCTTGTACTTCGTTGTCCTCAAATGGTGCTGAATCTTTATTGTCCTCTGTGTCTGAGCCGTCACTTTCCTCCTGAACATCAGATTTGCGCAAGCAGAGCCGCACCAGCTCTGAAACAGAATGCAGAGTCAGAGGGATTTCAGACAGCTTCATTCCCAATTCACCATAGTCTTCTGCTATTTCATCCTGTAATAAAGTCTGTAAGAGGATGACCAACACTCTATTCAGGTATAAAAAGCCACCCTTTTCTGCACTCAGGGCTTCCATAAGGGACACAGCAGTAATAGGATATTGAGCATCTGGTAAGAGTAGCCCAGAGTAACAGCTCAAGAACTCCACCACCATGGCCACATCCCCAAAGAGTGTGTTGGGCAGCCCTTCCGGAGTATCCACCAATCTAAATGCTGGAAGATTTTTGCCAGTTAACTCTTGGTCCTCATATCGTTTCTGTTTTTCTAGTTTCTCAAGCATTTCTTTCTCTCTCCGCTCTTTGGCTTTCTCCTTCAACCTTTCTCTCAACTCCTCTCGTTTCTTTTTCAAGTATTCTTTTCGTTGCTCTTCAGACATAGAGGCCCACCTCTTTTTGTGCTCTAGAAGCTCAAAGCGTTTTTGAACAATACTTCGCAATTCTTCTGGGAGACGAGCTCTATCTTCACTAGAGAGAAGACGAGCTGTTTTGGAGATAACACAGGACAGGGCACTCTTCTTGTCCTCCCTGTCTTTGTTTTCTTTGTAGTAGGCAATAAGGTGCAGGGCAGCAGGAGGCAGATGTTTATGAGGTTTACTAGAGGACCTGGGTGCACCCCCAGAACTTCGTGGGGCTCGTGTCACCTTCTGAGTGCCTTTAGCCATATCCAGCAAAGTCATCTGTTTCATTTTGGTTTTAGGAGTCTTCAGGCCCTTTTTTGGAGATCTGGAATTCCCTGTGGATTTCTGTCCATTCAGGATGCCTTTGCTTCTGCCCTTCGCTTTCAAAGGTTTGTCACTGTGCTTCCCCGGTTTCTTGGCAGGTGGGCCTTTCTTAGGAATGTGAAAGTTAGCATGTAGCTTGTTGGTTGACATCATCTTCATCACTTCTTCCAGATGCTCTTCTGGAGATTTGGAATTCTTTGAGTTCTTCACCTTGAGTGGTGAACCATTCAAGGATTTCTTCAAGTGTACATGACACCATAACTTAGGATTTAGTGGTGAACTCAGAGAAGAGCTGTCTGTCTTGGATTTCTTTGAGGGCTTCCTATCTGGGGATCCAGTATTCTTCCTCTTAGTAGAAGGATTGAGAGTCATATACTAGAATTTAAGAATAAGAACAAAATTAATTTTAAAAACTAATTTAAAGAAGCAATATTTAAGTATCCTAAAGGCCCTCTTTCTGGAATTCAGGTAAAACTACAAATTCATTTCTCTTCATAGACACTATGTCCCTGAAAAATCAAAGTAACAAAGTTAGCTAATGTTTCAGCCCTATCAACACAAAATTCTCTTCATACCCAGGCTTAAATGTCTACACTCACTACTAGACAGTTTTGCTATGCAACTAGCTTTCAGTTTATATACAGATTAGCAGTTCCTAAATACTTTAATGAATTGTGAACTCTTTTCCCAGAAAAAACATTATGCATACAATTTCAGAGTCCTTCTATGGATCCTAGATTAAGAATAATGGCGACATGTAAGAAATTTAAAAATCACTGCTCTTTAGCCCTGGATGGTGTGGCTCAGTGGATTGAGTGCCGGCCTGCGAACCAAAAGGTCACCGTTTCAATTCCCAGGCAGGCACATGCCTGGGTCGCAGGCCAGGTCCCCATTCAGGGGCATGAGAGAGAGGCAACTAATGTTATCTCTCACACATTGCTGTTTCTGTCCCTCTCTTTCTCCCTCCCTACCCCTCTCTAAAAGTAAATAAAACTTTTTTAAAAAGCATTGCTCTTAAAAGGAAAAAGGACTCATGGACATGGACAACAGTGTAGTGACTGCTGGGGGCAGGGAGGTATAAGGGCACTAAATGGTAATGGAAAAATATAATAAAGATTTCAAAACACGCCCTGGCTGGTGTAGCTCAGTGGATTGAGCGCGGGCTGGGAACCAGAGGATCCCGGTTCGATTCCCAGTCAGGGCACATGCCTGGGTTGCTGGCCAGGTCCCCGATGAGGGCCATGTGAGAAGCAACCATACATTGCTATTTCTCCCTCTCATCCTCCCTCCCTTCTCCTCTCTCTAAAAATAAATAAATAAAATCTTAAAAAAAAAAAAAAAAAAGATTTCAAAACACACACACACACACACACACACATATATATAAAAAAAATAAAAAGCACTGCTCTTGAGACAGGACTAGGTTTTTATCTTTAAGCCTTTGTTCCAACTGGGAGTATTCCATGTTCTTAAGGTTTATGTTTAAAATTTTACCATTTAAGTATTTTTGTCTAAATTCAGAAGCGTATTTTCCTATATCAGTAAATATACTAACAACAACAAAGCCACACTGCTCACAAATAATGAACCCTTGTGACCCTGGCCTCACAGGTCCTCAAACTCCTCTCTGACCTCCCCCCATAACTCAAGAACTCATACCCATGAATATATTAGTAACTATAAGCCCTCTAAACTCTCAATTTCATGTAATTTTCTCTTACATCTTTCTAATTCACTTCCTCTAGTACCCCAACTCTGTAATACTTCAATCTGTTAAGGACCTTAAATCTGTTAATTTTATCACACTTTCATCATGCTCACCCTTCCCTGCTCTTCTTACCCAGATTAAATTCCACAGTCAATCATTATAATCAGTCTTGCACGAAGCTACACTTCCCTTGTCTCCCTTGCTCTATTTTATCTAGTCACTCTTGGCCTGTACATATTCAGCTTAAACATGACTAAGAAAAAGATACAATCAGGGAACTTCCGCCAAGATGGCAGCGTAGGTGGTCGCACTCGCTGCCCGCACATCCAGAATGTCCATACAACTAATGCAGTAGCAAAAATTTAAACAACCAGAACGGACAGAATCAAACTGAAGGGAAGTCCGACACCCAGGAGGTAGGAGAAGACAAACATCCAGGCCGGTGAACGGGGCAGAAACGGGCGGAGGAGGCAGCACGCATGGAGGGTCTCACTCACGCCGCGACTTACTTACGCCGCTACTCAGGCTGCCAGTGCCTGAACAGGGCGTGGCTCCAAACAACGGGTGAATACCGCAAGCCGGCGACGCTGCCGGAGAGAGGCCAGGGCTGAGCCAGCAGAGCCGAGCCTGGCAGAGGAGGCGGTGGGGAGTTGGGGAGAGGAGGAGTGACGGAAGCCCGC
>PVJI01031397.1:0-13170 GCA_004026765.1 Micronycteris hirsuta
GTAACTTTAACAGCTTCCCCACTTCAGGGAGCATTAGTCTGCAGTGATTTGAAGAGTTAGCAGCAATTAAAAATCTTGTTATAATGCTGTGCATTTGATCATATATAGTTCTCACTGTAATTCAGCTGAACTCTGTCAGATAATAACTATATAACACAGTTTCACCTCACTTAGGAATTTGATATTTTAAAATGAAGTATATTGTATCTTTTCTATTTTTAAAGTAAGGCACATAATTGGGCTCTTAGTTAGTAGTTTAAAAAATAAAGAATATTTTAAAGCAGAAAAAAACAAGCAGTGTTAAGCCCAGTACTCAAAGACAATGAATCCAGCTGAAAATAACTAGGCATTATTTTATTCACATGTTGTTATGGACATGTTATTTTATTCACATGTTACATACATGTTATTCCAGTGCTTTGGGTGGATTTCTGGTATATACTTGTGGTTATACTGTGGGTAAATTTTCTCCCCTGAGTATTTAATATGGAGCATGTAGTGGAGAAAGCCCAGACTTTGGAAGTGGATAGACTGGATTTCAAATTTTATTAGGTATTGTCTGGGGCTGGGAGACACATACTCTTCCTCAGTTTGCATTTTTCTAATCTGTTAACTGAGAACAAGAACAATGACCCATCAGAGTTATTTTGAAAATTCAATGAAGTAATATGCAACATATAAGATTATATATGTCATTGAAAGAAAATACCATAACATAGCTAAGTCAATTTTGTTTTAGATTTGCATAACTTACTTCAGCTAATCCCTTTCTTTTGGGAGACTACTAAAGTAATAGGTATTTGAATTATGCGTAACATCTTAAGAAAATTCTGCCACGACTCCCATGAGGCACTTAGAGTAGACCACGAGCCTAAGAGGACAAGAGGAAGAATACTGCAAGTGGGGTCAAGTAATGGTAACTTCCTTTTGTGCCCTCCATCCTTGGCTAATAGGTCCAGCAACAAAAGTTACAGGCAGAACTCTACTTATGTGCATCTGTTCTAGGCGGGAAGATAAAACCCAAAATAAACAGGACTTTTCATGCATCCATGCTGTCAGGGGAGTCTGTGGTGGGTGGTGCACATACCAGTTGCTGGTGCAATCCTGGTAAAAGGGTTTTCTTTCTTCCCCAGGGCATCATGGCTGGTAATGAAGTTTGGCATCACATGAGTGACCCTCTACAAACTTAGCTGTGCTGAGTCCCGTAGAAAAGGACAGAAAAGGTGGTGAATGCAGTGACATGACTCAGTCTGAGTTAGGACATGGAAAACTGCACAAGTAATTGTCAATGGGGCATGAAAATCTTGAACAAGAGTGTCTTTTCTTTATAGCTTGTTTTTGAGGGCACGCCCAGTTTAGTAAGTTCTCCATCTAACAGTGGCAGGATCCTCAGCTGTAGCTTTATGTACAGACTGCAGGTGACTAGAGAGCACTGTGCCTCCACCGCGCAGAGGTAGGTGGCTGAGTCCCCTGGCTGGGTGGCTGTGATGTGCAGGGTGCTGAGACGTTCTTTGTTATCTATGGTGCCTCTCATTCTTCCGTAGTCAATGTCACTTCTAATTAGCCTAAACAGAAATATGGGAGATTTCTCTTCCTGTTTATACCAGTGTAGGCTTTGAAACACAGACACCTCGTAATGGCAGTTGAGAGTTGCATTGTCTCCCTCGTGGACAAGCAGAGATGGGGGGCTCTGCATCACCTTGTCATCACTGTTCACCCCTGTTTAGGAAAAAGCAACACATAAAAGTTAGCCAAAGAAAGTGACGTCAGGTCAAGTCTTATCAGAGATCATGATTATTCTTCATTAAAACCATAGGTACTCTCAGAGAAGTCAAATTGAGTTCTTTTCTCTCTGAATGTTCTGAGCATCAATCCTCAGTTTCCCGGTTGTCTCTGACCCTTTGCAGTAGAGCTACTCACAGCTCAGCTGGAGCCATAGGATCACCAATGAAGCTCGTGGCCACTTCTCCATTCTTCAGTTCTTGGGCTTGTTTTCCTGGGTAAAGTGGGATTCACTGCCCTGAGCTTTTCCACTTCTTTTTTGAACCAACACTCTCTTCTTTCCTCAGCATGTGCACCACAGACACACACAGACACACAAACACACTTAAAGGGCAATTTGGTTATTCAGCCAACCAGAAATAAAGTATCATTGGATCCTAATTCAAACTCAAGTCCCTCCCAGTCAAGTACTCAGGGAAGTCATATGAACGAGAGCACTGCCATCTTGTGAGCAAGTGCAGAAAAGCTGAAAGTTTGGGTCTACTTGTTTCATTAATGTTGATAGAACCTTCTGAAATTGTCTCACCCTTGAAGGACAGACTTCTCAAAGCTCTAACAGTGGGTCCATGGCTCAGTGAAGGCAGAGAGGAGCAGTACACCAGAAAGTCAGTCAGTGCAAGTCAGAACCTGCACCGTGAGGTGAAGGGCTGAAGCATGTGGGGAGGTGGGATGAGGGAAAAGGTGGGGAGAGAGCAAAGGGCCTTTCCAGAAGCTGTTTTGGAGGTTCACCATTGATCTCATTATTTTGGAACATATACTTAGAAAGCAGTGTTTCTGATAAACAGTGGGGTCTCTGTTAATTCACAGGGTATATTTGGGTGAAATGCAGATATCGAAGAATTTTCTTTCCTGGTTCATCATGACTTGGTTAAAACAAAAAGCAACAGACTACTGTACTTGAACAACAATAAAATTTTTTTCAAAAGCAAGACATCACCCCAGTAACCTTATTTCTAAATCCACCGAGACCCTCCCCTCCTACTAAGTATATCTGATTAGTGTTTTCCACTTAAGGATCCATTGCTTATTCCGTTTTACCCATTCTATAGACTTCTCTTTTCTTTAAATATTTGTACTAAATTTATGTTCTTTCCAGAATGTGACTAATCAATCAACTTGGGAACACATTTGCAGTAGACATTACTAAAGTGTACTTATTCACATGTTTTTGAGGAAGTAATACGGTATACTTATTCACATGTATAAAATTCTGGTGTGAGTTTCTCTTCTTTTTAAGCTAAAGGAAATTGAATTCTACTTATTCTTTGCAAAAAGTGTTTTTCTGATTATAGAAGAAATACACTGACATTGCAGAACATTTGTAAAATATAGAGAAGCACCATGAAACAAATACAAATTGCCCACTGTCCTAACCCCTATATCTCTGACATGCCACCACCTGGATCCTCTTTTATTTTATTAATAAAATATATCATATTTGTCCAAAAATAAAGTTGGCGTCATTCTCATTTTCTGGGAAAATTTTTTCAGAAACGCTGTAAACTGTAGCAGTGCTGATAGGATGGCTCAAGACCCTTTAACGCATTCAAGTCAGGTGTCCACCCTGCCTGCCCTTCTGGGCATATGGTTGCTAGAGAAACCCCTAACCATCCTAAGTGCCCAAGACGCCATCCAACCTTGAGCTTTATGAAGGCGCTGAAAGGTCATATGTTCAAGTTGGGCTGAGGGCTGAAGGGGCTCTTGCTGCAGCATGGTAACTTGCACGAAGTCTGGAAATTTATGTGGAACAGGATTCATGAACTGTTAGTCAATATTTTGGAGATTGTCCTGGAGGTGGGGCTAGAGGTGGGGAAGGCCATGATCTATTCTGGCTCTTGGGCACTTAAACTGTGTCCTTAGCAGCTGTCTCCTCCTATCTCTTGCCCATTCTTAATACCTTTTTGCATCAAGGGCCTTGACATTACATATCTGCCTCCTTTCTGACACTTCAGCATTCCTTGGCTTTCCTTCAAATTTCCCTTTATGCCTTCACGTCAAAAATCTCATTATTCTATTTTTCATTTCTTTGTTCCTCTGTGCTCTATTCTAATAGGAACTTTTTACTTTAGCAATAGGAATATGGAGTCTATTTTCTTCAGTTCTGGTGAAGATGAGACATTTACAATCCCTGTAAGAAAGGTTACCCCCTGCCGTGACCCCACCCCTACCTAGCTGAATGAGAGCAAAATGAGATAAAAGAGCTAGGTTTAGGGATCAAGGAAGAATGGGTGTTCATATTCAGTTATGCATTTAAAAAAATTTTCATTTTCAAAGAAAATTTATTATATATTATATCATTCTGTGAATTTTCCCACTTGAATAGTCTCTCTTAAATATATTTTCACATCATTACATGCAGATCTACCTTATTTTTCTTTAATGGCTGGACAGTATTCTGTAGTATAGGTATACAATTATTTAATCACTAGTGATTGCTTCATACATACTTTCTTGTTTCTGTGCTCAGTATCACGTTTATTGTGAGGTTTTATTTTATAATTATTTATTAGATTTAGAAATTTTCCTTTATTCTTTTCCATGTGTGTGTGAATGGTGACTGTGAGGTGAGGAATCTTAGCACACACCATATTATTTAGTTTGGGGATTTTTAAATTCTTATATCTCTTGATACTTTGATGGGATGTATGATGAATAGCCATTCTTCATGCCAGCTGCATCTTATAAATTCTTAAATGTCAGGCTTCATTACAGTCAATAGTTCTAATGTAATTTAGCAGAGTAATTTCATAATAGCCTCCCGAAGCCTCTCATTTATATTCCTTCTAATAATTGCATTGGAATGTCTATCAGGAGGATGTTTGCAATCACGCTAACTCAGGTGTCAGGCAAAAGAGCAAAGAAATGGACTATACTCACCCATTCTTAATCCATTACTTCCAAGTGGATGACTTGCTTTTTTGCTAGTTAATCCTATTGAAAAGTATTTTTCCATTTATGACTTGCCTTTTCATTCTCTTTATTTTTTACCCAGTACTAGAACACTTCCTATTTAATTTTTTTTGGGGGGAGACTTAATTTTGATATAATTTTAAATGTACAGAAAAGCAAGAACGATACAAGGAAATTCTATGTACCCTTTATCCAGATTTGTCCATTGTTTACATTTTGCCAACTTAAATGCTCTAATCATTCTCTTTAAATATGTACTTTGATTAAGCTTCTTGCTTAATTCTTTGTATTTCTTATTTAAGAATTTCTGCCTACTTCAATCTTATATGTGCGGGGAGATTCCAAAACCCGGCATTACCTTTTGGAGGGCAGGCCCCTTGTAGTACAGGCTTCCCCCGCTAGGTGAGTGTTCTAGGAACCCATCTGTAACAGCATACCAGCTGGTGTTTCTGTGAGAGGCTGCATTTGGCTTCAGTGAATTTTAATTTTTTTGATGACTCTTTCAATGCATTTGCCCATTTCATGATGGGTGATTTATGAGTGCACCACAAGCTGAGTGTTCAGCAGTTTTTGACCAAAAAGGGCATGACTCTCATTCTCCACCTCCTATTCAGTTGATCTTGCCCTGAGTGCCTTTGTTTTTATTACTCTGCATGAAAAAAACTCTTCAAAATGTAATGTTTTGCCGATTGGAAGAGCTGAAACAAAAACCAACAGAAGCACTATTTAAGACATCAATGTTGATGAGTTCAAAAACTGTTTTGAGCAATGGAAAGTGTCTCGAGAGGTATATTGCGTCAAATGGAGAGCATTTTGAAGGTGAGTGAAGTGTAAGCAGTAAGGAAAAATACACAATGTTTTATAAATAAATTCTGGGATTTTTTGTTTTCCTTTTCATATATCTCTACTGTATTATTTTCCGAAATCTTAGAATTTTGCTCTTTATATTTCTGTACATCTCAAATGGAATGTTGTTATGATATGAGGGAGTCGGAAGGATATTTAGTTGACTGAGCAACTATTGAAAAGGCTTATTTCTCTTTCTCCCCACCTCTGTGTTTGGGAGTTCCACCTTTTTCTTTAATTCCCATACATTTAGATCTATTTCTTTTCTCTCTATTATATTCATTGTTCTACTTGTCTATCCTTAGACCAACATATGATATTAATTGCTGCATCTTACTTCTATTATTAACTTACAAAATGTTTAAAATTTATCACGTACTTATTTTTCACTTACTGAAATGGTCACGATTTTCCTTTATTATATAATTGAATAATTTTTAAATTACCTGATTTGTATACCATTTAAACACCGAATTTGATTTATTAGTACTTTATTTTGAATTTTAAAAAATATATTTTATTGATTATGCTATTACAGTTGTCCCATTTCCCCCCCTTTCTTCCCCTCCACTCCCACACCACCCTCCATTCCCCGCCTTTTAGTTTTTGTCCATAGGTCATACACATAAGTTCTTTGGCTTCTACATTTCCTATACTATTCTTAACCTTCCCCTGTCTGTTATCTACCTACCATTTATGCTACTTATTCTCTGCATCTTTTCCCCCTCTCTCTCCCTACACCTCCCCTGTTGATATCCCTCCATGCCTTATAGAAATCCCTTTACATTTCATACAATAAAGGCTGGGTGATGATGAACTCCTTGAACTTGACGTTATCTGAGAAGCACTTTATCTGCCCTTCCATTCTAAATGAGAGTTTAGCTGGATAGAGTATTCTTGGATGTAGGTCCTTGCCTTTCATGACTTGGAATACTTCTCTCCAGCCCCTTCTTGCCTGCAAGTTCTCTTTTGAGAAATCAGCTGACAGGCTTATGGGAATTCCTTTGTAAGTAACTGTCTCCTTTTCTCTTGCTGCTTCTAAGATTCTCTTCTTATTTTTAATCTTGGGTAATGTAATTATGATGTGCCTTGCTGTGTTCCTGTTTGGGTCCAACTTCTTTGGGACTCTCTGAGCTTCCTGGACTTCCCGAAAGTCTATTTCCTTCACTGGATTGGGGAAAATTTCCTTCATTATTTGTTCAAATCAGTTTTTAATCCCTTGGTCTTCCTCTTCTCCTTCTGGCACCCCATGACTTGGATGTTGGGACATTTAAAGATGTCCTGGAGGTTCCTAAGGCCTCTCCTCAGTTTTTTCAATTCTTCTTTCTTCATTCTTTTCTGTTTGGATGTTTTTTTCTTTCTGCTGGTCCACTTTGTTGACTTGAGTCCCAGTTTCCTTCTTATCCCTATTGGTTCCCTGCAGATTTCCCCTCATTTCCTTTATCGTATCCTTCATTTGTTCAACTAATTGTGACCATCTTTCTTCTGATCCTGTGAGCATCCTGATTATCAGTGTTTTGAACTGTGCTTCTGATAGGTTGGCTATCTCTTCATCACATAGTTATATTTTTTCTGGAGCTTTGATGTGTTCTTTCATTTGGGCCATTTTTTTTTCTCAGTGCACCTTTAAGGGGTAGAGCCTTAGGTGTTCACCAGGGTGGGGTAACCCACGTCGTTCTGTTGTGATGGTGCCTGTGGGGGCGGGTCCTGAGAGAACTATGGTGCTTGCTCCACTCTCTGTGCTTACACCGCTACCCACAAGCAAGTTGGGCCCTTCTTTGCTGGCTCTGAGGTGGGTGGGCAGGCCTGCGCTATTCCAAGTCCCTGTGGGTCTCTCCAATGAACTCTCCCATGAGGCCGGGAGTTCCTCCTGCTGCCAGCTCCACCCCCACAGGTGTTTTCATTCGGTGGTTTGAGGCTTTATTTCCCCATGATGGTGGGTTGCACGGTCTGCTCTGCTCTCCAGCTTTTCCTCCCAGTATATCTGCGTGCGAATGAGGGACCGCCTGGTCCACCAGTCTCTGCCCACTGGGTCCAGGTGGGTCAGCTGCGGGTTTCGCCAAGTGCACCAGCCGTGTTTTGGCCAGGCATGCCCGCCACGGGTCTCTCCAGTCAGCTGGAGCATTGCTGGTACCACTCCACAAATTGCCATCTCACCATGCGCTCTCTGCCCATCTCCGCCCCGCTTACTGGTCTGCATGAACATGTCTTCTTTAATTCCTTGGTTGTTGGACTTGCACTCAGTTTGATTCTCTATCAGATCTGGCTGTTTTTGTTTTTTTAAATCGTTTTTCCTCTTTTGGTTGTGTGAGGAGACACAGTGTGTCTACCTATGCCTCCATCTTGGCCGGAAGTCCTTATTTTGGATTTTTGATGCCTATGTACAATATATTTGAAATCAGCATATAATTTGTATGTATTTGCACACGTGCACTTATGCCATTATTTGTAGTTTTTTTTATTAATTACATTTTATTGAATAAACTATCACAGGTGTCCCAATTTCCCCCCCTTTGCTGCCCTCCGTACTGCAACTCCTACTTCCTCAGGCAATCCCCACACCATTGTTCATGTCCATGGGTCATATGTATAAGCTCCTCGGCTACCCCTTTTCCTATACTGTACTCTACAGCCCCATGGCTATTTCGTAACTATGTATTTATACTTCCTAATCCCCTCACCTCTTCACCCATTCCCCCACACCCCCATCCCATCTGGCAACCATCAGAATGCTCTCCATATCCATGATTCTGTCCCTGTTCTTCTTGTTTCCTTAATTTGTTTTTTAGATTCAGCTGTTGATATATATTTATTTGTTGCCATTTTATTGTTCAAAATAATCTTTAGTTTTAAATAAGTCCCTTTAATATTTCATATAATAATGGTTTGGTCATGGTGAACTCCTTTATTTTTTCTTGCCTGAGCGGCTCTTTATCTGCCCTTCGATTCTAAATTATATCTTTGCTGAATAAAGGAATCTTGGCCATAGGTCCCTGCTTTTCATGACTGAATCTTTCTTGCCATGCTCTTCTAGCCTGCAAAGTTTCTTTTGAGAAATTAGCTGACAGTCTTATGGGAATTTCCCTGTAGGTAACTGACTGCTTTTCACTTTTGTATTTAAGATTCTCTCTTTATACTTAACCTTTGACATTTTAATTATAATGTATCTTGGAGTGGGCCTCTTTACATCCACCTTGTTTGGGACTCTGTGCTTCCTAGACTTGCCTATGTCTATTTCCTTCACCAAATTAGGGAAGTAGTCTTTCATTATTTTTTCAAATAGATTCCATTTTTCTTGCTCTTTTTCTTTTCCTTCTGGTACTTCTATGATGCGAATGTTGGAACACTTGAAGTTGTCTTGGAGGCTACTTATACTCTCCTCATTTTTTTCGATTCTTTTTTCTTTCTATTGTTCTGATTAGAACTTAGGACCTCACTAAGTTCCTTGAGCTTCCTTATAACCAGTGTTTTGAACTCAGCATCTGACAGATTGCATATCTCCATTTTGTTTAGCTCTTTTTCTGGAGTTTTTTTTTTTTTTTTTAGATTTTATTTATTTATTTTTAGACAGAGGAGAAGGGTGGGAGAAAGAGAGGGAGAGAAACATCAATGTGAAGTTGCCTTTTGTGTGACCACTACTGGGGACCTGGCCCACAACCCAGGCATATACATGGACTGGGGATTGAACTTTTGGTTTACAGGCTGGCACTCTATTGACTGAGCCACACCAGCCAGGGCTTTTTCTGGAGTTTTGATTTGTTCTTTCAGTTGGGCCATGTTTCTTTGTGTACTTATTTTGGCAGCCTCCCTGTGTTTGTTTCTATGTATTAGGTAGAGCTTCTTTGACTTCCTGTCTTGGTAGTATGGCCTAATTTAGTAGGCATCCTCTACGGTCCAATGGCACAGCCTCCCATATCACCCAAACCGGGTATTTGAGGTGTACCCTTTGTGTGGGCTGAGTACACTCTCCTCCTGTAGTTGAGGCTTGGTTGCTGTGAGCAGGTCAATGGGCTGATTAACCCAGGGCAGTCAGCTGCAAAGACTGGTTGTGACCACTGACCATCAATGTCTACCCTCCATGGAGGTTCAGCTGTGCAGGGGCAGGGTTGTGGTGCTCTGATGTGGTCTGTAGCTGCCCACTGGGGGCACAGGCCCAGGGGTTTCTCAGGTGGTGCAGGCCAAGATTGGCCCTCACATATGTTTGGACCAGGGCAATACTGCCTGAGCTATAGAGCAATCTGAGATGGCTGCTACATGTGCTGGGTTTGGAGATTCCCAGGCAAGTA
This sequence comes from Micronycteris hirsuta, assembly GCA_004026765.1. Classification (NCBI taxonomy): domain Eukaryota; kingdom Metazoa; phylum Chordata; class Mammalia; order Chiroptera; family Phyllostomidae; genus Micronycteris; species Micronycteris hirsuta. Next base: position 9,825 of record PVJI01031397.1, read on the forward strand.
GGTTTTCATGTCAAGGTAATGCTAACCTTTGAAATGAGCTGGATATTTTTAGCTTTTTCTTTGTTCTGGAATATTTCAAACAATGTAGGTGTCATCTGTTACTAGAAAATCTTGTAAACTTCAGCTATTAATTTCTCCAGTCTTGTCATTTTTGATTACTTTTACTTCATGTCATTGGCCTATTTAATTTTTCTATCTCTTCTTGAGTACAGTTCAGCATGAAGATTTTCCTAGAAAGTTAATCATTTATTGTACACATTAACATTTATTGGCATAGCATAGATTATTATGTTCTTATAAAGCCCTGAATCCATGAGAATTCACAGTAATGAAAGGGCATGAGACATGGATTGTATGCACAACCACATGTCATGCCAAAGGGACCAGCAGAGGACTGGGGTCCTGGCTGCAAGTTTGGGTGCAGGCTGCAGGTGCTAGGGGAACACTGTGCCACCCAGCACAGAAGTAGGTGCCTGAATGGGCAGGCTCAGAGGCTGAGATGTTCAAGGAGCTCTCCTTTCTTGTTCCATCAAAATAAGCCATCAGTTCACCTTTGCTGCTCAATTCACCACCTTTATATAAGGCTAACAAGAGGACAAGGCTTTCTCCAGTTTCCTGCTTGTACCATTGCAAGATGTTAAGCATGTTTGAGGAGCTGCAGTTCATGGAGATACCCTCTCCTTCCTGGATGGACACAGACTGAGGACTCTGAGTCAGCTGTTGGCCATTCACACCTGTTTAGAAAGACAAAAAAAGTATTCAAGATCATTTTTAGATCACCTTTCTCAAAGATGTGATGAACGCTCTGTTTCCGAATTCCCCAGTCCTACCTCTGTGCTTTTTCCTTTCCTCCCCCACTCTCTTTCTTTTCTCCTTGTTTCCTTGTTTTCCTCTCATGCCCTCATAGAATTTCAATGCCTTTATTGTCCTCTGTGCAAGATTTAGAAAGCCCCAAGGCTCACCTGTCAGCTGCATCCACAGGATTATTAATAAACCTTCAAGGAGCATCCCCATCAGAAGTCTTTCAACGAATTATTTCCAAAATGGGCTTTTGCCCCAGGAACTTCCCTGGGCTTAGAGTAGCACTATAAATATGACACCGTGGGTTTAAGACATCTGTTGTGTGTGCCATCCACTCTAACTGGAGGCTCCTTTCAGTTTTGAGCTAACCTTACAGGTTCACTGTTAATAGAGACACTGCCCCCTTCTGGTTAGTAACTAGATTGCTGTCATTTCCAACCACTGAAAGTTGCTGGGTTTTTTTTTTGTTTGTTTTGTTTTGGTTTGTTATTAATTCTATTTCTCCCTATCATTGGATGAGCACTTATGAGAACTCACTATCTGTTAGGAAAATATGGAGGAACATGAACAAGACAGACAGGCACTCTGCCCCTGGGCACCTCATAATATCTCTGGGGAAAATCAGTGAAGACTAGAGTTATGGTGAATTGAAGACAAATTTGTTCTATTTTCCTCTCTGAGAACACACTGACATGACACTAAATGTTTTTTGAAAGTTATAAACCCCAGAGGACATACAGAGCAGGTGAATGGTGACAGAAGCTGAGGTATTTTATGAATTGAGAGTGAATGGACAAGTGGTGACTGGCTGGCCGACAGAAGAAAATTGAATCCTACGGGTCCACCGAGGGAAATGGCAACAAAAATCCAGGTGCCCAGAAAGTCTCAAGGGTTAGAGCATCTGATCCCTCAAAAGATCTGACTGTGGCCTGGGGGTAACGGGACTTTAAACAGAATGTATCAGGTAGAAAGCACAATTGTCTGACGTGGAGTTATACTCTCAGATCTCCCATCCTGACCTGAAAAAGTCATCTGTCCACTTCTTCCCAACTGCTTTCATGGAAAAAACTGCCTATTTTCTAATAATATTGAATAAAGAGGAATAAGAACCTGGGATACCAGGCTTAGCTGAGTGAAGTGAGGCAAATACTTAAAATAGAGGAACTAGAACCATCTTCCTTGCTCAGATCTCAGATTTGTATCCCATTAAGTATGAATGAGGGACTTCTGGCAAGATGGCGGCATAGGTGAACGCACTGTGCCTCCTCGCACAGCCAAATAAGGAAAAAAACAGAAATTTACCTAAACAAAAACAGCCAGATCTGACAGAAAATCAAATTGAGAGGAAGTCCGACAACCAAGGAATTAAAGAAGATACAGTCATCCAGTCTGGTAAGCCGGAAGGAGCAGGGCGGAGGGAGAGCACTCAGCGACTCTGCGACAAGCTGGTGAGCAGACGGCAGGACCGCGGTTAGAGGGGTGGTTCCCGTGGGGCTGCAGCACACCCAGATGGGGGTGCTTGACCAAAGCACGACCAGCACCCGGCTCATCCGGACCCAGCAGGGCCGAGACTGGTGGACCAGGCAGGTCTGCATTCATGTGCAGACAAACAGGGAGAGAAAGCAGGGCGCAACTCATCAGCGCAGATTGAAGGCACCTGTGGGGGTGGAGACAGCAGCGGGAGGAACTCCCGGCTTCATAGGAGAGTTCACTGGGGAGACCCACAGGGGATTGGAGCTGTGCAGCCCATCCACCGATCCTGGAGCGACCCCCGGAGCCAGTGCAGATGGGCTCGAATTGCTTTAGAGAGGCAGTGTGGATGCGGAGAGCGGAACAGGCGCCATTGTGCTCTCAGGTCCTGCCCCCACAGGCTACATCACAGCACAACTACCATGACTTTCCCTGCCCAGGTGAACCTTAAGGCTCCACCCCCCTTACAGTAACAGGCCCACCGAGGGAAAAAAAATGGCCCAAAGAAGGAAACAGATCAAAGATCCAGAACTAACCAACCAAGAGTTAGACAACCTATCAGATGCAATGTTTAAAACCCTAGTAATTAAGATGCTCACATAATTCGACGAAAAATTATCAAAATTGCTTGAACAAATGAGGAGAGATCTGCAGGGAACCAATAGGGATAAGAAGGAAACTGGGACTCAAATCAACAGAGTGGACCAGCAGAAAGAAAAAAAACATCCAACCAGAAAAGAATGATGAAACAAGAATTCAAAAAACAGAGGAGGGGCTCAGAAACCTCCAGGACATCTGTAAACAGCCCAACATACAGATCATAGGGCTGCCAGAAGGAGAAGAGGAAGACCAAGGGATTGAAAAAATATTTGAACACATAATGATGGAGAATTTCCCGAAGCTGGTGAAGGAAATAGACTTTCGGGAAGTCCAGGAAGCTCAGAGAGTCCCAAAGAAGTTGGACTCAAAGAGGAACACACCAAGACACATCATAATTACATTACCCAAGGTCAAAAATAAGGAAAGGATCCTAGAAGCAGCAAGAGAAAAGGAGACAGTTACCTACAAAGGAATT
>PVJI01031398.1:0-13199 GCA_004026765.1 Micronycteris hirsuta
GGTGTGGGGGGAGGGGAGGGGAGAGGATGCAGATAACTGTAATTTAACAACAATAAAGTAATTAAAAAAAACAGAGGCTTGATGTAGTCATTAAATTTCCATTGACAATAAAATATATTTTCAGTTATTAAAATAGAAATGTTGTGAAGACTATAGAAATATGAGGTACTATTAAAATTATATATGGATTTGAACAAGAAAAGTCTTGAACATTACATGCAACACTATAATGGTGAATGTATACAATGGTATGGAGAGATGAGATACATTCTTTCTTTAAAAATTTTCCTATCAAGTTTGTCAATTTTTAAACGTATTGTTTGAAAAAATATTATTGGCATGTAGTCTTTCAATTGTAAATTGCATGTGCAATATTTTGATTTTTTCACGTGTTTAAAATGTACATTTTTCCATGTAATCATGAGTAAGTAAAATCATAGAAAAACATGGAAGAATTGGAGGCAGTGTCTCTTTATACCATATTCTACCTGTCATCATGGAAGATATGCTAACAAAAATAATTGTGTAGGTATGTATGTGGTTAGATAAATCACTTGCCCACTTACCAGAATGATCCAGCTTAGGCTTGAGCTTAAAGGAACACATATACATATAAATATAAAAATTTTCTCCATTATATAAAAATATTTGTGTACAATAGAGAATATCTAAATCACATTATTTTAAAATATCTGCCTTAAGTGATGTTTTTCCATATCTCTATTGATACATAAAATCAGTTATTAACATACTTGTATTCTGCTTACAATCAGATCCACAAAATCCCAAGAAATTCAATAAAATATCCCAAAAATAAAGGTACACCTGAATTCATTATGAAAGGGCGTTGAATTTTCTAAGGCAATCTAAAATCCCAGTGTCTTCCTCCAAGTCTTCCTCAGAGTTCTTGTCTGTCAATATTAGAACTGTAAACCTAGAATGTTATAGCTGGCTGTCCCCCTGCATTTGGATGTGGCCGACGGGCACAAGTTTCTTTCCTCTGATTTTTCTCTACTATCTACCCCATAGTCACTGATCCTCTAACACATCTCAGTGACCATAGAGAAGTTTTAAAACATAATCTCTGGGTTTATAAAAGGTTTTCTGAAACCTCAGGAAAACCCATTCTTTCAAATTTTAGACATATAGGTCCTATAACAGCTTCCAGAAATATTGGGGTAGTTTTCTCCAACTGTAGGATATGAATATTTCCTGTGACTCTGATATCTGGGGAGAGGTCTTCAATATATATATTTTTCAGGGACAGTCTTAAATTATGAACTTTGAGGGTATAATATTAAATGAAGTAATTCAGAAATACAAATAGTGACTGATTTCACTTAAAAATACAAAACAAAACCATGACATAGAAACAGAGAATAAACTGCTGGATGCCAGAGGGAAGGGGCTGGGGTATGGGTAAAAGGGGAAGATGAATATAGTCAATATGTGGTAAGTTTTCATGGTGAAAGATTATTACAAGAATTAGTGGAGTGATCACATTAGTGGGGTATAAAGATCACTACGTTGTACATCTGAAACTTATACAATATTGTAGATTAACTGTACTTAAATTTTAAAAAATAACAAAAAACAAATACACAATGTATATAGTTGCTTGTCATTTATTCACATATTCTGTATTTGTGAATTTGATCATGTACAAAATGTATTTGTTGCTCAATTCTAAAATCAATATGGATGCCCCACACTATATTTGAAATGTTTTAATTTCTGTCTTTTTTTTAAACTTTTTTTAAGGTTTTATTTTTATTTATTTTTAGAGAGAGGGGAAGGGAGGGAGAGAAGGAGAGAAAGAGCAATGTATGGTTGCCTCTCACATGGCCCTCATGGGGACCTGACCCACAACCCAGGCATGTGCCCTGACTGGGAATCGAACCAGGACCCTCTGGTTCCCAGCCCGTGCTCAATCCACTGAGCTACTCCAGCCAGGGCTAATTTCTGTCTTATTTTGAAAAATAGAGATGATGTGAGAACTCTCAAACCCATTGCCTTTACTGCTTATTGTGTGCAAAGCTCCTTTTCACGTACTCTTGGATCGGATGCCATGTGTTGATTCCCCTCACAGAGAGGAGTTAGACTGTAAATAAGACTCAAAATAGCTTTATATAGTTTCCATCTTGGTTCATTTGTCTTCAAAGGAAATATTTACTTTCCCTAATTGTCTAAATAATAACAAAGATTAATAAATGAAAGAACAACTGATACAAAGCCTAAAATATGTGAGAGCTCAGACTTGAAGAAACTACTCCACTCCCTGATGGTATCATCCATAAGTGAAATGACAGCCAGTTTTGTGAGACACTCCATTGTCAAGACCACTTTATATTAGCAGCTAATTGTGTCTCCTCTTATATAGTTGATTTTACAATGTGACAGATATTTAGTTAGCTTTACCGTTTCTTTTTTTCAGTAAATGATTAGTTCATATCTATTAAGGTTTATCAACAATTCAATATATTAAGAAATAATTTTAAATGCATGTTTTTACACAAGGGACAATTATCTTCAGTAGGAATGTTGCTGACCATGATCTACTCTTGACCATGATCACCTCATGGGTGAACTGAGCAGGAGAAAATTACCAATGTAATTCAGTAAAGAAATATCATTTTTCCCAACCGTAAACAATGTTTTTATATCCCCTCTTTCCAGAAATGACATGCTCTAAACTGAGTCAGCATATACTCAGGGCAGTCACATAGAATTACAAACTTCACTTGTGTCCCTGTAATGTTATGTACCTGCACATGAGATTGTTCACTCTATGGGTTGATGCAAAACGATACCTCAAAATCAAGACAGTCTCACAGAAGCCAGCCTAACTGTAGTATTAGAGTTGTTTATAACTTCCAGACTCAATCAGTTTCCTGGGTATATTTACTTAATTCCTTTCACAAGTAAAGCAAAGAAGATGTTAACCTGTTTGGTTATGTGTTGTGAATCAAAGTTTTGATTTTTTAAAAAAAGCTATTGTGGGCAGAACCAAAATTTGAGCTGTATGTGTAGTTATTTGAAATGATGCCTCTTTCTATTCATAGAATTCAAACAAGAAACCTGACTTGTAAAAAAAATTCAAACTTACATTATTAATCAAGTAACCTGAGCTAGAAAGATTAGTTTCTCATTTTAGGACAAATTGTTAAGGTTAGATTATTCATTTCAAGCAAAAAATGATGCTGAATTTTCATGAAAAGACCAATTTATTATTATAATTAATGATCTCTATGGTCTTATATAGCAGTGCATATTGAGATGGATTAAAACAAGGAATTAACAAACTTCTTCATGTCTCAGAATCAGAATATCCTGGAACAAAAAAAAGCATGTGGTCCATTTTGAATACTCCCATTTTACAAGTATTGGAAGTCAGTCAGTCTATTGGCTAGGAGCAAAGATTCTGGACAAACACAAAAGAAATACTGAATCAGCTCTGCCACTTCTTGGTCGATATCCCTGGATAAATTATTAATATTATTAGTAGCATGTAGCTAACATTTACTTTATCCTTCCCATGTCAAGTGCCATGCTAAATACCTTGTGTACCTGCTCTTACTTAATTCTCCCACCTCAGAGGCCACTGTTATTATTACCCCGAATTCATAGAAAAGGAAATGAGGCTTAGGGAGTTTGGATAAATTGCTGAAGTTGGTAGAAGCTCTGGTACAAAACTCATATTGGTTTGACACCAAAGACCATGCTATTATGTTCTACCCTATCTTGTACTCTTTTTCTTAAAAAAATGTTCCGAACCTCATTTTTCCCAACATTATTGTACAATAGTTTATTTTTTATAATTAAGTGAATAAATTTGTAAAAGTAACTAGCAGTGGTCAATCCAAACTCAGTGATAACAACTCCTATTTCTCATTGCGTAAATAGTGATTTGTTCTTGTTGTTACTCAGAGTGCATCATTTGGGCTTCATGTCCATTTCAAGCTAATTATTATATAAAAACAGTAAGTTTTATCTTTGGGCATTGTATTGGTTCACAACTCTTCTACCTTTTCCCATTTCTCAGAGAAAACAAAGCTAGTTTCACACCACTTCATGTTGTTACTGTTGGTGTTTAGCTAGATGTTGAAAAAGGAAGCAAAACAAGACTTAAGACATTGAGCATAATCAACTTGGAAGCATAAGCCTACTTGCTGAGTCAGGAAGCCATAGCTTCGTACTCCAGGGGAGCACAGCCAAGGGAATTAACACTATTCCCTTACCCCTTCCAGTACCAGATTTTTGCAGGGTGCAGGAGGAGGTGTTGTCAGTCTAACTAGAGGTATAAACCTTATCTAAAGCCCACAGAAACTTGATAAGTTGATTGGTCATTTTGAGAAAGCACCTAGTCCATCCTAAAGAAGCTCTCTCTTGCTTGTTACCAACACTCTTCACAGAACACACACTTGTTCTCTCCATGGCCTCCAGGAGGGAGCCTGGATATAGAAGCACAGCAATGGATTATAGCTGGAAACACACACTATAATATCTGGAAGCTAGACTGGACTGTACTTTGATTTGGAACAGAAACTCTGGACAGTGGTCTTCATCTTGACCGTACTAAAGACATGGTTGGACTTTTCCCATGATTGGATGGATGGAGATGGGACATTGGAAGTCAGTAGGGGAACCCCTTTAATTGTACATCATCAATAAACCATACCACAGAGACACATTCTCTCACGCAGGACTCAGAAAATTTTTTTTCCATTAGACACCGTAAGAACTCGTTTTACACTCATAACAATGCTATTTAGGAAAATAAAATAATTTGAAATCTTAGAAAATAAGTAAAGAGACTGCTTCTGTAAGTTAGACAAGCTAAAGTTCAAGGGAGTTAGAGTTTCATGAGCAAAATGCAAACAGAAACTTGCTGGATCTTATTTGTTCATCTTATTTTATGTTCTGAAATGATAATTTGGTATTTTTAGTAGGAATCCTCTCACTGGTAAAGCTGGGAAATGAGGGCATACTGAACTCTTGTTACCATAACTGGTGGAGGAGTAACTTACTCTGTTAGTCCATTTCTCTAGATAATGAAGCAGGGACTGCTGACGAGGTCAATGGCTCCATGAGCTCCCAGCAGTTGGGTGAGTAGGGCATGAGTGCTGCTCTCGGCATGACTCAGAGTGACATGGGCTGTGGTGCAGGCATTTCACATCTCACCATAAGTGATAGATACATGAGGAAGTTTGAACTGTTGTTCAGCTGAGTCACTGTGGCTCGTGCCAATCCAATTCCCTGTCTTTAGCTCTATAGTGAATAATAGGGCAGAGAAGTGAATGTAGTGACTTTTGCATGTATAATTAGAAAGCACTAATAAACTCTGTGTTCTTCATTTCAATTTGATAAATGCATTCAGCAAACATTTACTCAGTGCCTGGATGTTGTAGGGAATGAATATATTTCATTTGCATGTCCAGTGAAACATTTCAGAGAGAATGGGACCCACTAAATGTTTATCCAGTGTTTCCCCTGGCTCTTGATTATTGTCCTCATCCCCAACCTGGCCTCATTGCTTAGTTCCCCTAGAGTTCCCAGAAAGCAGCAGGTTATAACTGCAAAACTAGCCTCTTGTGTGTCCTGCTCCTTACTCCCTGTTCTTTTTCACAGACATGTCTGCTTTATATTGAAAGAGGAGTGACCAGGTAAAGTTGTGAAAAATGTTTTTAAAATTACTCTTTATGAGATTAAAATATAGCAACTATCCAAACATAACAGGTTTTTAAGTATATTTTCTGAGTTACTTAGGATCATTTCCTAATAAGAATGGAAAGAAATGAAAGGTAAGCCTTCTTGTCTGCCTTGAATTCCATTCAAATTTCACTAGCTTTTTAATCTTTTTTTTAAGTAGGCTGTGAACGTTTTCAAAACTAATCTCAGATACCCCAATACTTTCCTTGTAGAACTTTCCTTTCATTGCCACCCTTGAAGAGAAAAAGAGTTTTGTTTAGCTGCTTTGTGTAGTTATTAGCACAGCGTTTAGAGACGGTGTTTGCCTGTCCATGTTTACCTGTCAGAGAGACTGGGCCACAGGGTGAAAGTGCTCACTTGTTTGCAACTGAAAGGCTGCAAAGCAATTAGAACAGAGCACATTTCCTTGGTGTCTGAGCATTCACTCTCTACGATGCCATTCAGCATAAAAATTAGGTCCAGTGAGCTGCAATGTTTTCTTGGGGCCTGTTACTGAAGTTGTAATACTACTGTCAGTTTGTGAATAAGACTTTGAAATACAAAAGGGAGAATGTGCTTCTCAACTGAATACCAACACAGTAATACCCAGAGACTAAAAGGGCAATTGATTTGTCATTTGCTGTCTGCTGTCCAAGAAAGTTGGTGTGCTGACAGTGGGCTCATTAGAAGCTCTCTCTTACTGCCAACAGGCAGAGGAAAAAATGAAAATCCCTGGCACTCCCCAGGGTTGGTGGAGGAATCAAAGTGGCCTTCAATGGCTCCTCCTGAAAGGAGAGCTTTGCTTAGGGTTCCATTAGGCTTGAAAATGCTGATTTTGTAACTCAAAGAAGGTATGTGTTCTAGGAAATCAGGAGTGGTTGGTGAGCACAGCAGGCTTCAACAGAGGAAGCTGAGGAAGTACATCACTAGAAAATTTATGATGAGGCAGGAGGCTTCCTGATTCAGGTCCTTGAGGCATTGCGTATCAACAGAGAAAATTCACAGAGAAAAGCTTTGACTGTGAGCCACACAATGACATGACTGCATGAGTATTAGAATTGATTAGGGGTAAAGCTTTTCGAGATGAAATGTACTTTATTTTTTTTTTAGAAATGCTCCAATTATTTAATTGCTTATTGCAAGTAAATCCTGGGTCAAGGGGAGTGTGTATATTTGCTACAAATCTTTTTTGCTAATTGAACTTAACCAGTCCCTCTCATTGGAGGAAGTTATCCATCTCCATTGCAATAGGTTACTTTTATGTGGCCAGAAAATGTTACCATACAATCACTTCCAACATCACTGTGTCTTTTGGTTGTGTGCCTTTTAATTATGAGTTGTAGATGGTTCAAGAAACCCAGAGAAAAATCTAACTACATAGCACAGAAACCTTAGGCTGTTTAAATACAAGAATCCACTCTCATAATCATCCCACATCTTTATTGATACAAGACAGCCTTGTAGTTTGTTTTGGATATTTTCCAGAATGGTTAGAAAATTATTTGTTCAGGATTAAATTTTTCAGTATGAAAAATGAAAAAATTTTCAAAATTAAATTATTGCAAGATCTAAAAGATAGTCATATAATCAATTTTAATGGACAGCACTAATTGATAATAAGAATTAAAATTGTTCATGTATCAATTTCCAACCCTAAAAAAATGTTGAACTTGTATTTGCAAGCATTTACCAGTCTGTAGATTAAAGATGAAATCAGATTTGCAGTAATAACTTAGACATTGTCTTAGCTGGGAGCACAGAAGACTCTTCTTGCTAGGTGTTATCAATGTACAACTGAGTGTCCTCAAGTAGTGATGTGAATCAGGTGTCTCATCTATATTTTCACCCCATGGACCATCAAGATACCAAAACTGCTCCATTTTTCTATTGCAAAGCAAGGCTGTTTCCTTTCCTTCAATATGATACTGAATGTGAGGGCTCCCAACACATAGCTGCTGTGACCCTAAATTATAATGCCACAGATATGCATTTATGTGTATATATATATATATATATATATATATATATATATACACACATTTATATATATATATGCACATACATATATGTATGAGTCTGCATATTTCAAAACAAGCTTGTTTTTCATTTCACTCATTATCCACCTTCATTCCTACCATGAAGAATTGTATATGGTTTTAACGTTATTAAAAATGTAAACATAACATCTGCTCCTTATTTCTTTGCAAAGTTGTTCTAACTAATTTAAGCCTATCAGAAAACCATGTCCTAGCCCTGGCTGGTGTAGCTCAGTGGATTGAGCGCGGGCTGGGAACCAGAGGGTCCTGGTTCGATTCCCAGTCAGGGCACATGCCTGGGTTGCGGGCCAGGTCCCCGTGAGGGCCATGTGGGAGGCAACCATACATTGCTGTTTCTCTCCCTCTCTTTCTCCCTCCCTTCCCCTCTCTCTAAAAATAAATAAAAAAAATAAATCTTAAAAAAAAAAAAAGAAAGAAAACCATGTCCTATTTTTTCAAAGTGAAAGACATCTGTATCCCTTGGTTCTCAGGACACAATCCAGGCAATCTCCCTTGACTCAAGATTTCCTTTTACCATACCCTATACACCAGCTGATTCTGTAGGCTCTGTCCTCAGACTCCAATCTGATGGAACATCTGTGCCATTTCCATGGCTTACTCTGTTCCACCATCATTATGACAGTGTGGTCATTGCAACTGTCCGTCTACCTAGTCTTCTGGCCCTGTCTCCATCTTGAGAATCGAGAACAAGGTGTAATCCTCCTGAACTGCAAGTCAATCCTGTCAGTCACTCAGACCAAACACTAGAGGCCACCATGGCTCTGTGTCCACCTTCCTCCTCCTAATGCATCTGTACCCTCTTCTTCCTCTCCAGTTCTTGTGGGACAGTATGTCTGCTCCCATCATGTTGGCATCAAGTCTTTCAAGCCATCTTTTAGAAATGGGCTCACAACCCCCACATGTGTGGTCTGTGCCTGTCACCTGCTCTGATTATTTGTTATGACATTCACCAAACACTCATATTGCAGGCACTAAGGTAGGACTACAACAGGCAACAAAAAGAGTAAAAAACTCTGTTCTCATGGGGTCTATATGCTGGTAGAGCTTACAGTTTCCACAGCTGTTTACTTGTTGAAATTTTAGCTGTTTTGTTTTACTAAATTTCCCATAAGAATAAAGCTTCACAACAGCAGGGAGTTTGCTTTGTTCAATGCTAAGTCCTCTGGTTCCTGTATGTAATTGAATACCATTCAAGTATTAAAATCACATGTTATATTTAGTAATACTGAAAAATGTTCATTCTCCAGCATTAGAAGAAAAAGAATGGCATAAAAGCATATAAAAAGTATGATGTCAATGCTCAAATTATCTCATAAGACAATCATTAAAATAATGATAGTGTTTACGTTTGGGTGGTGGAATAATGGATACTTTTTATTTTGGATTTTGTTTAATAGAATACCTTTTATTTTATCTTTTATGTTTTTTACATTTCTAAATGTAGTCTATGGTAAACATATATTATTTTATAAGAAAAAGTATTATAAATTTATTTAATTTTTGAACTAACTGAACAGAGAATTTAAATGTCAGGTCGTCCTGGAACCCTAGCTGGTGTGGCTCAATGAATTGAGTGTTGGCTTATGAACCAAAAGGTCACTGTGTTTTTCTCCCTCTCTTCTCTGTCCCTCCCCTCTCTCTAAAAATATATAAATAAATAAAATCTTAAAAATCAGAATACCTGCAGCACCAACCATTATGTTCACCACTTTACTCTGTTTCAATCTTTTTTTCAACATTTATTGCTTCCTGGTATATTATTTAATTGTTCATTTGTATTCAGTTTTTCTTCCTCAGCACATTGATCTTGAACGTATGTTCATTATTACACTTTACCAGTATCTAGGACAGTGTTGGACACATAGTAGGTACATAATAAACATCTATTGGTTGAATAAACAGGTAAATGGATGACTCAATGAATGACTTTACATTATGAAATGTTGGGTAAATCCTTTAACTCTGGGTCTCATTTTCCACATACAGAAAACAAGGACAATACTAGTGTCTTTCTCATAGAGTATGAAGAAAAATTAAAAATAAATATAGAGCATTTAATACAGTGCCCAGCACATGTAACTGCCCAGAATGTTACCTATGTTATTTATTAACCATGCTTTGTCCATTATTATTTATATGACTCCACCACCTGACCCCTACTCTTGCTGGGTGATCAGATGCTTCTGTCAGTTTCATGCTTCAAACAGCCTTTTACAGACCTTTGTACATAGTAGATACTATGGGGCTATTAATCACAAGTATAAAATATATTAGTTACCTAAATATTTAGTTTTCTAATAATGATTTAGAATTAGAATCTTTCTGGATATTCCTCTCAATGATCTAATATACTTCAGTGCTTATGGCCACAGTTGTAGACTAAAAGAGAATGTTACAGTGTGTACACACACACACCTGTACACACACACACATCACTACAACTCTATTGAATGGGCAGTTACTGCTGTGGAGACAAGTGAAAGGCTCTTTCATAAATTAGCTGAGAGCTTCCAAATATGATGCAGTGTCTTGTCACCTCCCTATCCAGGGCGTCCACATTAGGGACAGATATCTTGGCAACTTTCAACATGCTATCTGAAGAGGTGAGTTAAACAGATGAGGTTTGAAATTAAACCTGCCAGGAAAAATAAGGAAACATTCAGTGCTTTCAAGTATTGCCTGATCAATTTTTTTCCAAGATTCTGAACCCACAGATAGGACTGTAGCTTTCAGAGCTGGCTGCCTGTAACCAGACTCCTTAATGGCCTTGGACTTGCATTGCAAGGCAAACAGGAGCCGAGGGCCACACGTTCCAATTCATCTGCTCCAACTAACTTCAGTGCACTAACTTCAGACACCATTGTCTTCCATAATGACCATGTGCATGATTGCATGACTTTTGTAGGAAGGGTTCAATCTGCTGTTATAATAAAAATAAAACAAATTTACTTAATACTACTGCTTGTATAGAACTTTGAAGTCATGGTCTAGTTCACAAATTAACTGTTCTAGAATTAGATGTTTATTTAGCAAGAGCAACAATTTGATGACCTCATGGCCAGCTGCTTACCTCCTCCACTGGCATTAATTGAACCTGTAAGAAAACTCTTTGTTTATGTCTCCTAAAGTCAGGAATTCTGACGAGTCATGGGTGTTTCTTTATTTTTTTTTCCCCTTTGTTTTCATTTTTGGAGATAGCCAAGTGAAGGAGACAGGAAAGGGCACCAAGAGTACATTTTTATTTTGTGGTGACTTTTCTTCCATAGCTACTTTATTTTGTATAATGTATAGTTATGCTGACAGAACCAATCTTTATTCTTTTTATTTCCACAGTTGGCAAAGCTCATGAAAACACCAGGCTAGGTTATTTAGATTTCATTCAAATAAGTTCTATTAGCATTTTTTAAAACTTGTTCTTTCTCTTTTCCAACTTTGTTGACAAAATCTATTCTGTTGGATCTAAAACTATGCAATTCAGCACCTGGCTCTCAATATCTTTGTCCTTAGCATTTCAAGAGAAATTTTAAACTAAATATCATGAAATAGCATTGAACTATATGAAGGGCCAGCTGTCCAACTAAACCTTATACATTGTACTGATGAAAAGTGAATTTTCATGCAAAGCAAGAGAAGCTGGGACCTGTGGTGTTTTCTTCCTAATAAAGATGAAAACGCCCCAAAAAACTACCCTGGAGGACCCCTGTGCTGCTCTGTTTGGTGACAACTCCTAAAAATAATAAAGTCTCTGAGTCACACTTCAGTCTGCCTAGTAGCATAGAAAGGGACACAGCTTCAACCCACTACAAAAAGGAGTTTCAGACACAGCCACACTGCCCTTCCTCCATCTGAATCTCTGCTTTCTTGACTGGTTTCTGGTGTTTGAGGATTTCTTTGGCTTTAGGCTGATGGAATACTGAGTGGGAACCAAGGATGTGTGACAGTTACTACCTGATAGCAGAGGAGATGTAGAACCTGGCTGGCCATGTGTAACAGGCTGCCTCCCCTTCCCAATCAGTGAACTTACTGAAAGAGGCCATGCTTCCAGAAAAGGGACTGTCTTTAGAGAGGAGCTCACAAAAGCCCTGATTAGGCTTTGCAAAGAAGCAATGTAATTAGTTTAACAAAATACTACTCTTTTCATGGGCGAGGACCTACATCTCAGGTGATTGAATCAAAGGATTTTGAGCTGATGCTGTGTGATTGGGTTTTACATGAAGTTTTTCTATTCTTGCATGAAAAAAAAAATACTCTTATCTGCCCAAGGCCTTGAAAACAAGGCATGAAAGTTCTTTGTCAAGGATAGGTGCTTACACAGGGGTTGGGATCCCATGTGCAGACACCTGAGTCCTTCTCACCACATATGGCACAGATGTCAGGGTCTGGGAATGGTAGACATCTCCCTGTCTGTGGGAACACAGACATCTGTTTGTCTCTCTATCACAGCACTTGGCCTGTTCTTACAATGACTCGTCTTCTTGGAAACCTGGCAGAATCACACTATATTTACTGACTGAGAGATATATGTCCTGATCCCCATCAGTTCTATCATCACATAATATTCCCATTGCTGGGCTGAGTACCTTAAAATGGAATTTGAGGAGTGAGTTCCTTGAGAAGAATGTGCCCCAACATTTATGGATTTTTTTTTACTGACCAATTAATGTACCAGACAAATTGTCTTCATGCATGACCCCCTTGAAAGCCCACATAATGTTGTGCAGTGAGGATAATTGTGCTCATTTTAGTAACATGAAAATTGAGACTCCAGTAAGTATGTGCTTTGCCAATGGCCCCTTTTCGCAAATGGCCAAGTCAGGATTAGTACTAGAAGCTGTGGTTGGGAGATGGGGACAAAGAGAGATAAAGTTGCATTTTCCTCCTCTGATATACCATCCAATACAATGACTTCAATATGTTGCAGGTAACATGATAGTACAAAGTTCCTGAGGCCCAAGGAAAACAGGTTCTTGAAGAACCAGAGGCAAGAGATTTGAAGATTTGCTGTAACTACGTCACCTTCTTTTTGCTGTTTTGTATCCACTAGTGTTCATCCAGTACCATATTAGGTTGGAATCATGTCTTTCTAACACAAAGCCCCATTGACTGACTGCATTGTGTTGTTTCTGATCTATTCATTCCAACTGTGGTGTATTTTGGGGGTTCACTTTCCATCCCAGTAACCACTTGGACCTCAGAAATTTTAATCCAAATATTATAAAGAGAAGAGAGAGTAGATGTCAGTTATCTTGTTCCATACATATGTTTTGAGAAGTGGCCATGCAAAGACACCCACATCCTATCCATGGACCTGTGAATATGCTATCTTATACAGTAAATGAGTATTTGCAAATATGATCCAGTTGAGGATTTTTAGATGAGGAAAATTATTCTAAATTATCTCAGTGGATCAGATAATCATAAGAGTAGGGGCAGTAGAATCCAAGGCTGTGATGA
>PVJI01031399.1:0-13172 GCA_004026765.1 Micronycteris hirsuta
ATGGTACAATATTCACAAAACAATAAACGTAATTCATCACATAAACAAAAGCAAAGACAAAAATCACATGATCATATCAATAGATGCAGAAAAAGTATTTGATAAGGTACAGCATCCATTTATGATAAAGACATTTAGCAAAGTGGGAATAGAGGGAGCATTCCTCAACATAATAAAGGCCATATATGAGAAACCTACAGCCAACATTATACTCAATGGACAAAAACTAAAATCTTTCCCACTAAGATCAGGAACAAGACAAGGATGTCCACTATCACCACTTCTATTTAACATAGTACTGGAAGTTTTGGCCACAGCAATCAGACAAGAAAAGGGAATACAAGGCATCCAAATTGGAAAGGAGGAAACAAAACTGTCGTTGTTTGCAGACGACGTGATAGTGTACTTAGAAAATCCTATAGACTCTGCCAAAAAAACTACTCGATCTAATAATTGAATTTAGCAAAACAGCAGGATATAAAGTCAATATCCAGAAATCAAAGGCATTTTTATATACCAACAGTGAAACAGCAGAAACAGAAATCAGGAAAAAAATCCCATTTGATATAGCAACAAAAAAAATAAAATACCTGGGAATAAACCTAACCAAGGAGGTAAAAGACCTGTACTCAGAAAACTACACAACACTGAAGAAAGAAATCATGGAAGACACAAGCAAATGGAAACATATACCATGCTCATGGATTGGATAAGAATCAACATCATCAAAATGTCCATACTCCCCAAAGCAATTTATAGATTCAATGCAATCCCTATTGAAGTACCAATGGCATATTTCACAGACATAGAACAAACACTTCAAAAATTTATATGGAACCATAAATGACCCCGAATATCAGCTGCAATTTTGAGAAAGAAGAGCAAAGCAGGAGGGATCAGAATTCCTGATATCAAACTATATTACATGGCCACTGTAATCAAAACAGCTTGGTACTGGCATAAAAACAGACAGATAGACCAATGGAACAGAATAGAGAGCCCAGAAATAAACCCAAGTCTCTATGGGCAATTAATCTTTGACAAAGGGGGCAGAAGAATAAAATGGAATAAAAGTAGCCTCTTCAACAAATGGTGTTGGGAAATCTGGACGGCCACATGCAAAAAAAATGAAACTCGAGCACCAACTTACACCATACACAAAAATAAATTCAAGGTGGATAAAAGACTTAAATGTAACTCATGACACCATAAAAGTTCTAGGGGAAAACATCAGTAGGAAAATCTCAGACATTCCATGCAGCAACATCTTTAATGATATAAGAAAAAACAAGTTAAGACCATAATGTAATACCATTCCCTTCCAAGTAGATTAGGTAACATTTTTATTTTTAAAGAATAATAACAAATGTGATTAGGACTAGATCAACAGAACTTTCATTCACTCTTAGGGTAAATCCTTATCTGGTACAAGCATATTGGAAAATAGCATTATTTTACAAAGTTGAATGTATGCTGCCAAATGACTCAGGAACTACATTCCTATGTATATCCCCTAGAAAAATTCTTGCACACCTGAACACATAAATATTAACAGCAGTATGTAATTATAAAAAATAGACACAAATTATGCCTATTTACAGAAGAATAAAAAATTTGGCTATATTCATATAAAAGAATACTAAAATAAGTAAGAATAAATGTATTATATAGCTCTACTCACCAACACAGAAATCTTAAAAGTATAATGTTTAGTGAGAAAAGCAAGTCACTATAGAATACATACAGCATAACTCTATTTATACAATGTTAAAAGATAGGAAAACAAAGCAATATATTATTTAGGGATGTGCACATATACAGAAAGCCATAAAGAACAGTGCTGAATAATAGCAGTCATAATACCTACTCTTGTTATTTTGACTTATTTGTGTGACCATTATAGTGCTTGCTATTGTTTCAGATGCATTTTACACAATACAGGAGTTTCCTGAAGCATTGTCTTCGATTTTGCTGATGTTCTATAATTAAGAATGGATGGATGTTGACTTTTGTCAAAATACTTTTCCACATCTATCTAGATGTTCATATATTTTTCTCCTTTACTAACATGATGAATTACATTAGATTTATGTTGAACTGTTTTTATATTCTTCAGTCAAGACACCACATTGTCATGTATTTTTTTCTTTTTATATACTGGTGTATTCTATTTGCTAACATTTATTTAATTTTGGAGCTTTACATCTATAATCATAGGTACAACTGGTAAGTTGGGGGGTTTTTTGTTTGTTTGTTTTGGTGCCATTTCTTTGTCTAGCTTGGTTTCTAGGATATGTTCACATTTAGAAGTCAATTAGGAAGTCTTTTGTTTTCCTGTATTCTGGAATAATTAATATAGAGAAATGTTTGTTTTTGAGGTCTTGAAAACTCTCTATTTTAATGCCACTGGGACTTATAACCTTTTTGAGCAGTTCTCTGAAAACTTTTAATATTTTTAATCGTAATTGGTCTCTTCATATTTCTTTAATGACACTTTACATTTTCCACCTATATCAATGGCTAGAAGTCAAAGAAAGGACATGACTTCTTCACCCCCTAAGTAAAAGAGATTAGAATCATGCTCAGAGGAACAGGGAAGACAGTTCTTGAAGCCAATATATTCATGAATGTGTGTGTTGTGGTGTGTATGTGGTATGACTGAAGAATTCTCTAGCCTAAAAAACTTGTCTTCTCCACTTTCCTTTGAGTCCTTAGGGAACTAACTTTATGTGTCACTTAACCACTGGGGTTGACATAAGAAGAATTCTTCTTAGGCCCTCCAGACTCATGTTAAGTATGTGCGTCTAGTGCCCCAAACACTAGGGTCCATACTGTGGGAACTAGAGCACTCATGTGGGGCGTTCTTGTGTCTTCTTAAACTAATAGCCAAGGGTCTTCATCTTTCCAGAGAGAAACTAAGTACTTTGCTCTATACACAAACAAATCACTTTATATAAGTTATTTCATTTAATTTTTATAGGATTTATGGAAATATCAAAAATTAACTGTTCAAGTTCTGAAAAGTACATGAAATAGACATAAAATTACACAAAAATTACTGGTATATAGAATTGTATTAAAAACCGTCTGGTAACAGCCCAAGTTTCCGTAAGTAGTGAGTAGATTAAAAAATCTGTGATACATTTATTTTTTAATATATTTTATTGATTATGCTATTACAGTTGTCCCATTTTCCCCCCTTTATTCCCCTCCACCCTGAACACCCCCTCCCACCTGCATTCCCCCCCTTTAGGTCACGTCCATGGGTCACACATATAAGTTCTTCAGCTTCTACATTTCCTATACTATTCTTAACCTCCCCCTGTCTATTTTCTACCTACCATTTATGCTACTTATTTTCTGTACCTTTTCCCCCTCTCTCCCCCTCCCACTCCCCTGTTTTTTTAATATATTCATTTTAATAAAAATAGTAAGTTCTTTTTTTAAATTACTTTATTGCCGTTCAATTACAGTTGTCTGCATCCTCTTCCTTACCCTCCTCCCCTCCAAACCCACCTCCCTCCCCTGCCTCCATCCTCCCCCTTGGTTCTGTCCAGGTGTCCTCTGTAGTGGTTCCTGAAAACCCTTCTCCCCATAGTCCCCTCTACCCTCCCCTCACTCCCCTGTTGATAACTCTCCATGTGATCTCCATTTCTGTGGTTCTGTTCCTGTTCTAGTTGTTTGCTTAGTTTGCTTTTGTTCTTGTTTTAGGTATGGTTGTTAATAACTGTGAGTTTGCTGTCATTTTACTGTTCATATTTTTTATCTTATTTTTCTTAGATAAATCCCTTTAACATTTCATATATGGGCTTGGTGATGATGAACTCCTTGAACTTTACCTTACCTGGGAAGCACTTTATCTGCCCTTCTATTCTAAATGAAAGCTTTGCTGGATAGAGTAATCTTGGGTGTAGGTCCTTGCCTTTCATGACTTGGAATACTTCTTTCCAGCCCTTTCTTACCTGTAGGTCCCTTGAGAAACCAGCTGACAGTCTTATGGGAACTCCTTTGTAGGTACCTGTCTCCTTTTCTCTTGCTGTTTCTGAGATTCTCTCCTTATCTTTCATTTTGGGTAATATAATTATGATGTGCCTTGGTGTGTTCCTTTTTGGGTCCAACTTCTTTGGGACTCTCTGAGCTTCCTGGACTTCCTGGAAGTCTATTTCCTTTGCCAGATTGGAGAAGCTCTCCCTTTATTATTTGTTTGAATAAGCTTTCAATTGGTTGCGCTTCCTCTTCTCCTTCTAGTACCCCTATAATTCAGATGTCAGAACATTTAAAGATGTCCTGGAGGTTCCTAAGCTTCTCCTCATTTTTTTGAATTCTTGTGTCTTCATTCTTTTCTGGTTGAATGTTTCTTTCTTCCTTCTGGTCCACACCATTGACTTGAGTCCCAGTTTCCTTCTCATTACTATTGGTTCCCTGTACATTTTCCTTTATTTCACTTACTATAGCCTTCATTTTTTCACCTAATTTGCGACTATATTCAACCAATTCTTATTTCCAGTGTTTTGAACTGTGCATCTGATAGGTTGGCTATCTTTTCATTACTTAGTTGTATTCTTTCTGGAGCTTTGATCTGTTCTTTCATTTGGGCCATGTTTTGGGGTTTTTTTTTTTGGTCTCGGGGAGCCTGTTACATATAAGGGGCAGAGCCTTAGGTGTTCACCAGAGCGGGGTAACCCACAATGTTGCATTGTGACACTGTCTGTGGGGAAGGGGTCTGAGAGGGGACAATGGCACTTGCTCTGCTCTCTGCTGGATTTCAATCACTTACCCCGCTACCCACAAGCAAATTGGGCCCTTCTGGTGCTGATTCCCAGGTGGGTGGGCTTGTGTATGTTCTAGGACCCTGTGGGTCCCTCTAATGAACTCTCCTGTGAGGCTGAGAGTTACTCCTACTGCCACCTCAACCCCCACTGTTTTCAATCAGTGGTTTGAGGCTTTACTTCCCTGAGTTGGAGCCCTGGGTTGTGCAGTCTGTCTCCCTCCTCAGTTTTCCTCCCGGTTTATCTGCATGTGAATGTGGAACCACCTGCTCCACCAGCTGCCACCTTGCCCACCCCAGTCCTCCAGCCGCTGCCTTGCTGCAAGTCCTCTCCGCCCAGCGGAGAATGTGGATGAATGTGTCTTCTTTAACTCCTTGGTTGTCAGACTTCCATACAGTTCGATTTTCTGTCAGTTCTGGTTGTTTTTTGTTTTTAAATTTGTTGTTGTCCTTCTTTCGGTTGTGTGAGCAGACACAGTGTGTCTACCTACACCTCCATCTTGGTCGGAAGTTAAATCTGTGATACATTTACACAAAGGAATACTACTTGACCGTAAAAAAGAAGGAAATCTTACCTTTTGCAAATTAATGGATGAACCTGGAGGTTATTATGCTAAGCTGAATAAGCCCGTCAGAGAAAGACAAATACCACATGATGTCACTTACATGTGGAATCTAATGAATAAAATAAACTGATAAATAAAATAGAAACAGAGGTATGGATACATGAAACATACTGACAGCTGTAGAGGAGAAGCAAATTGGGATGCTGGATGAAAGAAGGTGAAGGGATTAAGCAAAAAAACATATCACACACATGTACACATAGACACACATATATATATAGACATGTGTATATGTGTGTGTGTGCCTATATACACACCACATATATAACGCATAGGTACAGACAAGAGTATGGTGATAGCCAGAGGGAAAGGGGGATGGGAGTAGGTAGAGGTGGGCAAAGGGGAGATAATTGGGAATGGAAAGAGACTTTGCTTTGGGCAATGGACGCATGATGCAGTGTGCAGATGATGTTTCGTTGAGTTGTATACTTGAAACCTATATGGTTTTGTGAATCAATGTCACCCCAGTCAATTCAATAAGAAAACCCATTCAATGAATATGATAGATTATAATGTTTTCTAAACAAAACACTGGAGTAGTCGTTAATTAAGTTCTGAATAACTTTATAAATTCATACCACAAAGTAAAAACATTGGGGGATGTCACTGAATAAACTTCACGTCATCATGTGGGAGGCACCCAGGTGAATAGTCGAGATGCGAATTTCCGATGGATAAGGTCCTACATTAACAAGTAGAAGCAAAGTCCAGGCTCAAAGTTGTGTAGGCCAGTGGTCCTCAAACATTAGCACATATAAGAATCACCCTGAGGGCTGTTAGAACACAGGTAACTGAACCCCACCCCAGAATTCTCATTCAGTGGCCTGGAATGTGACCTAAGAAGTTCTTTTCTAATAAGTTTTCAGATGATGCTATTACTGCTGGTCCTGGGGCTACACTTTTCAAACTACAAATTTTGATAATTAGATCATTCTAAGTACTATTACTTAACTATAGGATCTAGGGCTAGTGCTTGGTCCTGGTCAAGGGCATTAACTTAGTAGCAACCTAAAGATTTTGGCTTCTTAAGAGATGAAGATCCTCAATATCTAGGTCATAGAATTTTTTCAGCAGGTGTCAGTAAGTACATTTGTGCTTTCAAACTCCCTTTTTTTTTTACTACAACCCACAATAAGCAATACAATCTACATTATCATATAATTATACATATATTATATCACGGAAATACTATGAGGCACTCCAATCTATTCTGTTCAATTTTTAAAAATACTGTATAAAACTTACTAAACAATTTTCATGACTCAAAAAAGGACTGAAACTAGCACTTTGTAAAATACTACAAATTAGGAGCTAAATGAAGAAGTGTCTGTCTAATTGGTGATAATGTGAGTGTTAGTGCAAGGGAGGAAGGGGTGATGAGAATGGAAGTAGTTAATTCATCAAACAGAACACATCAAGTCAAACCAGTGCATCCATTGAATTTCTAAACATACAGAGGTCACAGACCATTTTGTCCCAAATTTGCCAGTCATATAGACTATTACTTTTTCTAGTCACATATTTTCTGAAATGGATTTTGTAAACTATAATTTATTATTTAAAGCCCCAAATAATATCAATGACTAAATTCAATTTAAAATTACATATTAATAAAACTTTGCCAATTAAAAGCTTTCTCTTTGCATTCAGAGCTTCCCAAAATTAGTAACCTGTAAAATAAATTCCCAAATGTGTAATGAGCTAGCCTATTGCATAAATAACATGATACATGCCTCCAAACGTGAAATTATGGGAACTACACATCATCTGGGCATACCTTGGAAATTCTGACACTTTTTCCTACTGCATAGAAGGTATGTGGGTGGGTGAGAGCCGACACCAGCTTAATAATCTACAGGCGTTTTGTAGTAAAATGAAAATAAGTGATATAACTGTCACTGTGAAAGAAATTTAATTATCATGAAAGTCAGCTCTGCTTGTGAAATGACTGGGATTAAAAATATATGTAATTTAAGATGCCAAATAATAGACACTGAAATAAACCAAAATACCATATTTGTAAAAAAACAAGTCAGGGTGGGTTCCCTTTAGCTACTGCTGAGTGAAGGATCCATTGATTTGCATGTCAGGTGCAGCTTTTGAGGTTCAACCCCAACATAATCGTGGCT
Source organism: Micronycteris hirsuta (assembly GCA_004026765.1). NCBI lineage: Eukaryota > Metazoa > Chordata > Mammalia > Chiroptera > Phyllostomidae > Micronycteris > Micronycteris hirsuta. Next base: position 7,524 of record PVJI01031399.1, read on the forward strand.
TGTGACATAGGGAGTATCTTTTGGTTAACCAATCTGGTGGAGATGAAAATATAGATAGGGAAAAAGACCAGAACCTCAGGGCATTCCAAAATGGTAGTTTCTAAAGAGAAGATGGAGAGTGTTAGCCACTTGCAGTGTTCTCTTTGCCAAGCTAAGTGTGCTCATGGACTGTTCACCATATCTTTCTCCTAGAGATCTGATATTCTATGGCACACCAAAAATATACATTTTTGCCAATCTGACAAAAAATAGGTATAACTTTGAATGAGTGATACAAAATAATAATAATAATAGTAACTACCTACCCTTTTTGCTCCAAAGCAACTTTTTAAAAACCAGGTGCCTATACTTGTATATAAGAATTAACCAATCATAGGGAAACCTGACCAATAAGTGACATGACCAATATGATGCAACTTTATTATATGATCTATATATTTATAGTTTAAGACAGGGCACACACACCAGATAGCTATTGATGTGTTGGCTGTTGTCATTTTTATTTTTTAATTTGATAATCTAAGGGAAAAGAGGTCAGTGCCCATGAATAATAGTCAGGTGTTGTATGTTTTGAAAATTCTTGCAGCACAGCAGTTGAAAATCACTGGGTTAGAGTACATCAACAGATGGAAGGGAAAGAGAGGAAAAAGATAACATTTATTTAGCGTCTACCATGCAGCAGATGCTGTGCTGCACAGTGCACATAGTGGCTAAACCTTGTTGAGCTCTAATATTCCAAGCACTAGACTGAGTACTACTCACACATTACCTCATTTATTTCTTACAACAAATCTATATGTTGATACTTACTGAACTCCTCCATAGAAATCTAAGTCTTAGAGAGGTTAAGCAATTGCCTAAGGTGACAGGGATTCAAAATGGGGAAGATGTGATCCAGCCAGGAATAACAATCCAGGAAAATATACATTGTTAGTCCTATTTTTCAAAAGATGAGGAAACAATTTCTAGGTAGTAAAACATGTTTTTAAATTTGCCCTAACCAAGTGGTTTCAACTCTTGCTGCAGATAGGAAGCACTTAGGGACTTTTAAAAGTAATATTACCTCTACCTGAGCTCCACCTTCAACCAATTAAGTCCAATCTTTGGAGGTAGGCCTAGGCAATGGCATTTTAAGTTCCCCAGGTATTTTAATGGGCAGCCATGGTCAAGAACCATTGCTCTGTCTACATTATACCCCATATGAAGTCCTAGAAAATGCTAAATTACCCATATCTATATATATTTTTTTAACACAATCCCTCCATCAGAACATACTGTAAATTGGGAAGATAAGCAGGCATGCACCCTTCATCATTAAGGAACTGAAGATTGCATACCTGTATAATGTAGTGTTGCACTTCACTGCCAGGCTCAGGAGACTGCTATGTTTTCTACGTAGGCTGGCAATAATAGGAGATTTCTTACAGGAGATGGGTATTGAGTTGAACTCTGAAAGGAAAAAAGAATACAGCTTGAAACAGATGAGAATGCAGAGTGTTCGATGACCTCTGTTCATTTATCCTTTTGTGCTGCTGCCTCTATTACAGAAGGACATCATGAACCCAGTTTTAAAAGTCAGGCCTTGTCAGGTTCAATGGTAGATGATGTTTCTCAGCACTTCCTCTCCATGAGGCTTTGCTAATACCAAAATTTGTGGTAGAAAATTGTTTCTCTTCCTGGACTTTGATTAAAATATTAGGGTACCACTTGAAGATTCAGGATAGCTTTTGTTTTTACTCCAACAATTGTGTCACAATGTTTCATGGGAAAACTATGTCATCTATTAACACTGAAAGTGAGTAAATGTGAAAAACACTTGTCCAAGGAACTACTTTCAAGTGGAAATTAGCTGAAGTGACTGTGTGTGCTGTGTGAAAGTCTATATGGATTGTAAAACACAGCACACTGGTGCAATGTTAAGGGCCAAATAGATGACACATCTAAATCAACAGACTCACTGAAGATTTAACAGACACACCAGTTGACCTCTCACTGGCATTCCCACCATTTGCTCTATGGAGGAACGTCCATAGGATGAGAGGCGAATCAGAAGAAAGGATCTCTTTAAAAATATTTTTTTTAAAGATTTTTATTTATTTATTTTCAGAGAGAGGAGAAGGGAGGGAGAAAGAACAATGTATGGTTGCCTCTCACATGGCCCTCACCAGGGACCTGGCCTGCAACCCAGGCATGTGCCCCGACTGGGAATCGAACCAGGACCCTCTGGTTCCCAGCCTGCGCTCAATCCACTGAGCTACACCAGCCGGGCAAAAATATTTTTTAATTTAAGAAATTAGTACAAACACCCTATTTGCTTTATAAAATAATTGTCCTGTAAAGGAGAACAAAGTATCTACCCTACCTATACCTGTGTGTATATGTATATATACATATTTTTACATAAACTGCTTCATTAAGAATTTAAAGGAGCCACTGATATAATACTAGAGGTAAGAGGGCATGTATATCAGACTTATCTATTCTTTGTCCTGAACATCCAACCCTTGGCCACCTATTTAAATAAGCCCTTAGACAATCTAGATGGTTATTACTGTTTGGACATCCATATTGTTTTTCTTCACAAGGAACACAGGGATGTGGCCTCTAGCCCACTTCACCTCCTCTCAGACCACAATATCTCAGTCCTGATGTACTGCTCCACATCTTCTGCCTTGCTTTATATTCCTAGACTCCCAATTACTTACCTTCACTTTGCATGTTGTCTCAACTATCTGGCTAGTTCTTGTGTTAGTGTAGAACTGAGGAAAAGAGTTCTATAAAATTCTGCACCTCTCACCTGCAGAAACACTGGTTTTCTAAAATAACCATGCAAGAGAAAAAAATGAACTTCTGCTTGATTTATCTTAAGCAATATACGTTAGGCAACAGTTTTCTACCTCTTAGAACTTCTATATTCTAGGCCTTGGTTTTCTTCTCTGAAAAAATGAGAGAATTCTTTTATTCAGCAACTATTTTTTAAGCACTTATATAGGAGGTGCTGCTTTAGGGACTGGTGATTCAAGAGTGAGTAAGAGGAATTCTGTGCTCTCATGGAGCTTACATTCTAGTGGGGCAGACAAAAATAAAGAACTATGAAATATAGTATCAGACTATTATAATGTTAACAAGAAAAATATAGCAGTGATGGGGGTGAGGTTTGATATTTTAGATTGGGAGCCAGGAATGGTCCCTCTGAGAGGTGACACTATGGCAGAGACCTGAAAAAGTGAAGGAGAAAGGATACAAGTACCTAGGGGAAGCATGGTTCAAGCAGGAGAGGCAGATGCAAACACTGGAGGAGGAGCATACGTGGAGCAATTGAGGACGGCAAGGAGGCAATCAGCTATAGAAGAGTGATACAGAAGGAATCTTAGGAGAAGGAGTAGGGCTACATTGTTTGGGGCCTCATAGCCATGGGCAGAACTTGGGTTTTTATTCACTATGTGATAAGAAGTCACTGAAGGATTTTGTGCAAGGGAACGCTATGCTCTGATTTATATTTTGAAATCATGTCTGTGGCTGCTCTGAGGAGAATGTAGAGGTCAGGAATACAAATAAAGGAACAGATGCTTTTGCAGGGAAAAAAGCAGAGATGAGCGCAAAATCTGTGCAGGTGGTGAGAAACGTTGGGATAGATTTGGAACACAGAGCCGATCTAAGCCTTGCTAAGGCATGAGATACAAAGTATGAGATGGAGAAAAGTAAAAAATATGGATTCAGATTAGATGACTGAATCAAAAGTTCATTATCGGACACGTTATACTCACGATGACTAGTCACATTCAAGGAGACAACTTCAGACGTTGCTAGATAGAGGACGTTGGGATTCAGAGGCAATGTCAGGGCTGGCAATCATATGTTTCTGGGTGTTCAGCATGTAAATGGTATTTACAGTCAAGGAACTGGATGGGTCACTAAAAGAGTGAGTAGGAAAAAAGAGCTATGGACTGAATGCAGCGGCCCTCCGATGTTTGGAAACTTGGATCACGAGGGATGTCCAGCAAAGACAACTGAGACAATGTGGCCATTACACCAGGAAGGAAAGGAGACAGATCAGAAGGTTGGTAAAACAGTTTTCAAATTTTCTTTTCAGAGTAGAATAAATCCTTCAAAATTTTTTTCTGAATCTATCTTACAGAGAAGCCAACAAGGAAAATACATTAAGCCCTACTGTTTAAGAAAGGTGTGTTGAGGGTACTGAAACTCTACCAATTGGTAGAGAACTTTTTCTTAATCCAAAGCTTTGTGAAGGTTTGTTCCATCACTGGGATAGTTTGATGTTCCTAATGAAGGCTTCGTGTTCATCCATTTGCAGATTCCCAGCACACAGCTGGGAGCAGGGGACTGAGAAATTATACTTTGCTAAACTCAAGGTAGTGTGCAGAAGAGAGAAGGTGAGATTGGCAGGTGCTGTGGACTGTACGTGTTTCCCCAAAAGTCGTATACTGAAACACTAACCCCCTAGGTGGGGGGAGCTGGGGTCTTTGTGAGGTAATTAGGTAATATGGGTGGAGCCCTCATGATCAGAGTAGTACCCTTATAAGACCAGAGAGCACTTCACTTGCTTCCCTCTCTCTCCAACATATGAGGACATAACAAGGGAGAGGTCCTTGCCAGGAACCAAATTGGCCAGCACATTGACCCCGAACTTCTCTGCCTCCAGAACTGTGAGAAATGCATTTCTATTGTTTAAGACACTTGGTCTGTGATATCTTTTTATAGCAATACAAACTGGCTGAGAGCGGAGAATAAAAAATCCATTCCTAGTCCAGGCAGGTCCTGTCTGCCGCAGCACACACCACAAAAGAGTGGAGTGTGGAGAGTTGAGGATGGCAAATGCCTGTCTGGCTCTTCTGAGCTTTTCTGAACAATTCTTACATGATGGAGTCACGCCAGAGTGCTACTGTAAAGAGTAAACGCCATTGTCCAAAAGTTGGGCATTTTCTCTTCCTTTCACACTTTACCATGTTTCCATAGTCCCCAGGTACCAAACTGAGTGAAATGAGGGAAGTATCAGGCTAACAGCAGGCAAAATAGATGTAGCAATGAACAAGATGGAAACATCCTACCACCCTGTACCAACAATTCATGCTTTGTAATTCTTCTTGACCTCAGATCTTCATCTTGGGAGAGCACAGGGCCTTTCTACTCTGAGAGTAAATTGATCTCCCTTTCAGATGCAGAGGGGAGTTAATTACTTTTCAGACTTACCTCTACACATGTTCAGAAAAACTGGGAAATTAATGTTGGTTCTCACCAAGCCACTCATTTTCCTTCCTTTAAAACTATTAGTTCTCAATGAAATTTCAATTTATATAGCTGCATTGTAAAGGCCTTAAGCTGTAAGTTCTTCGTTGATTTCCCCCTTAGTTTAATGGGTACCTTCTTAGAGACACTGATGCATTTTTTTAAAAATTCGCTCAGCAGCTATTTACCGGGCACCTACTAGGAATCAGGTACAGAGCTGGACACTGGGGCATAATAGGAAACAAGACAGACAAATGTCCTTGCACTTGTGGAACTTAACATTCTACAGAATTAGGCATGTAACAAAGAAAAAGGCAAATGTGATTTCAAAGTTTCCAATGATCATTTTATAAAGAAAGTAATAAAGGTAATGTGCCATTTTACAAAGGATAATCAGGGACA
>PVJI01031400.1:0-13163 GCA_004026765.1 Micronycteris hirsuta
AGTAAACATATCCTTGGGTTAGGATATTTAAAAAAACAGAGATCATAAATCATATAAAAGAAATAAAGAAGTGTTCATCTGGAAAACAGAACGAGATAGTTGCTGGAATTTAGTATTGATTTGACTATGAATTTTCTGACTTGTCAAGGAAAAGAACAAAAAGATTTTCAATTCTCCAGTTTAGTAAGAGAGACCAAGCATTACCAAAGTTTTAAATACCAGATGGCTGTTTTCTGTGGCCAGAAATGTGTTACTCAAATCCTTCATCCCTCCCATCCCTGCTTCCTTTGTTCACCAGTTTATATATTATCTCCTTTTTTAAAACCTTTTATTATATATTCAGTAAGGAATTATCTCCTCTGATTTATACATTAATAATTATAAAAGCATGGCTATCACTATCATCTGAGAGGCAAATAACAGACACTAAATCATTTCAACTCTGGCAACAATCCTGCAAAATTCATGCTATTTTACCCTCTTTACAGATGAAGAAATGGAGAAACGAGAAACTAAGTGATTTGCACAGATCAAATAGCTAAAAGGGCAGTGTTTTTAAACCGTATTCCAATAGCACTTTGTAATTGGAAGATCCCCTCAGGTAGAAAACTGTACAAACTTAATTCACTTGTGCTCAAAAAAAGAGAAAATGTATGCAACTCATTGACATTTGAATATCACTCTGCTTTCCTGCAGCCTGTGAACTTATGAATCAAGGCATCTTGGCACTGGTCAGTTCCATTGGCTGCACATCAGCGGGGTCGCTCCAGTCTTTGGCAGATGCCATGCACATCCCGCACCTCTTCATCCAGCGCGCCACAGCTGGGACCCCAAGGAGTGGCTGTGGGCTCACCCGGAGCAACAGGAATGACGACTACACACTCTCTGTTCGCCCCCCTATCTACTTAAATGATGTTATCTTGAGAGTTGTCACAGAATATGCTTGGCAGAAATTCATTATATTTTATGACAGTGAATACGGTAAGTGTGATTTGTGTGTTCCGTAAGTTGATATTTGCATGGCAAGCAACTTCACTGAATCATGAAACACTTCAAGGAGCTTACTCGTTGTTTTCTGTGGTTTTCTTGTCCTGTCATATTCTTCTAATAAGTCAACAGCACCAACAAACTTTATAGTAAAGTTCAACCTTTTCTATTACATCCCTTTGAAATCAGATTTTAATATAAATACCTGTACCTGATGCCCAGTTCATAAATATTTCTAAAGGGAATCTGACTCCAGTATATCTTTGTGTTTCAAGTAATGGGAAGTCAGAAAGTCAGAACTGTCTTTTCCCCTTTCAAAACATTTGTATCTCATATGATAATAAAAGACCGTTTTGGACAAATCCTGGAACACTGAAAAAATTACTTATTTCTATTTATTGGTTCCAAAAATATCTACATTTCTTGTTTACACCCTTTTGTAGATTTTCATAACTACTTAGTACTTAACTTTTGGGGGGTCACTGAAATCACTTTACTTTAAATTATCATGGCATATTATTACAATATGAAATCTCACAAAAATACTGAGTAGTATGAAGACAATTTATTTAACTTTACAAGGTAAGACACAAAGCGTTTTCCCTAAATTTATCATAAGTTGAGAAGATGCTTTGTCTTGGCATTTTTATCTTCGTTTAATTAAGAAAAATAAGTAACAATGATATTATTTTTTTTAATTTTTTTCCTGAAATAATCTATTTGTTTTCTACCTGACTGATCCCAGAAATGTTCAAATATAGTTTCATATTTTTGTTATTGGGAGAATGAAGAGGAATATAATCAAATGAAAGAAGGAAACAGATATCGTAAGGAATATATATTTTGAAATATGTGTTTCCTTAGAAATTAGCCTTAAAATGGGATCTCAGAAAAAAATTTCCATTCAATATAGATAGGTCTAGTTTTCACAGTTTTGTGAAAAAACAAAAACAAAACAAGATTTCACCTTCTGAAATGTAACTTATTTTTCTTAGCGTATAAATAAACAAGCATTTAAAAAATAATGGTGTTCTTTTTATAAACTACCCAGCATTGTGAACAATATTGGAAAACGCTTACACAGACTGGGCCAGAAGAGGCATCAATAGAACTGCGCACAAAAAAGGCTGGCAGAAATACGGGAAGCAACAAATAAGAACTCCTGTGGACTCCCAGCAAGGGAAAGCAAGTGGTGGTTACTTTTAGCCCTAAATATTCAAAGACCACATGGGGGTTGGCAGCCAGAGTCACAATAAACTTGATGGGTAGATTTCAGCCAAAAGTCTGGAGCACTCTCCGGAAACATACTCCTTTGTCTCCAGCTCGGAAATCCTTCTTTTTGTTGCTAAGCTCATATTATGTAGGGGTCAAAGAACAAAAACCAAGAGACTGAAATGAATAAAATAAATAAAAAGAAAATTAAAAATGATTGGCTCATCAGTAAAAGTAAGGATTGAACACAGATTTGAAATTCACTGATAGGATTATTTAATGAACATAGTAAATTCTACCAATAGAACCAACATGCTGAGCATGGTTTTGTCAGTTTTCTCTCAATCAGATAATCTATGACTTTTATAACCTTAAATGCCATTCTTATGACCTCTGCTGAAGCATAGTTTGAAATAATGAATTTTTAAACCCTAAATGTTTTGTTAAGGGGAGAAAACACTTTTTAGTTAGTATTATCAAAAAAAGTCCTGTAAAATAAGGAACATAAAAGTGATTTTGGTTTAAGTCACTTTTACAATATTAAAATGAGAATTTTACTCTTTAACATAAATGTCCATGAGGAAAGAAAATCCTTTGTTATCTTGTGTCTAAGTCCTACATGGATTACAGTTAGTAAATTTATAAGAGAATACATTTTTTATTCCTGATGAGGCAAATAGTTTCAAAAATGTACATTAAAGTTTTAGTCACATAAAATCATTCACATTCATTTGAAATTCCTCAGTTTCTTTTGAGTAAATAAGATGCTGTAACCTCAGTGTGCTCAGGGTTCTCTGAGAGAAGCAGGGTTTGTTTTAGGAATGAAAAAAAGTTCTTTGATGGTAACTTGCTTTTGATTTTTTACTTAATGTAATAATTTGTAAATATTACCTTGCTTGTATCATTAAACTGACTTCCAGTTATACTCTCGTTTAGTGAAAGAAAATTTTTCTTTGATACAATAATCTTTCTAGTAAAGAACTGGGCCAGAGTCCAAAATAAACATCAAGCTATTCCAAATACTTTGTTCTTTGAAGAGAGCTATGTTTATTTACATATCCATTCATCAATGTCATCATTTTAAGTCCAAACATTGGAATTATACTTGACTTTTATCTTGGTTATCAGGAATTGCTTTCATTATGAATGGATTAAGCATCATCTGGGGATGGAATCAGGCAACCTGCTAGAGCCACATGTTATTGAACATGTATTTTGCTTAGAAAAATATACTTTAAAAAATATTAAGCTTCTGTATCCAGTTAATTAGAGAAATACTTTTTTTTTTCCAAAGCAGTTAATTGTGAATAAGGGTACAGTATAAAAGTCTACTTTAAATTCCCTAACAAAGAAGATTCAAGTCTTTGATGCTAAGTAAATGCATGAAAAGAGAAAAAAATTCAGAAACTTAATTTGAATGGATTGATTCAAAACATTTTTTAAAAGGCTTGAAAAGAGTTTAGAAAGTGTTGAGCTTTCAAAAAATCTGTCATTCAGGAAATGTTCAGTGCTCATTTGCATAGTGTGATGCAACGTATGAGATTAAAAGTTTTGCAGAATGCAGTCTTAACCTTTAAGAAGCTTACCATTTTAAAAAGAGGTAAAATATTTACATGACTCCCTTAATAGAGAAAATAATGTGTCATGAATGATGCAAACTAAACACTAGTGTTGTGTAATAAAAAGCGTTTAATTTCAACAGCAGTAATCAAAGGCTCTGTGGGTAGACTCTGACCTGATTGTTGCCTCTCAAAATCCTACCAAACTTGCATACAGTATGGCACACAACTGGTCCGATAAAGAGGAAATGTGAACAAGTCTTGCAGCAATAAAAATATTTAAAATAATATCCTTGAACATTTTTATTTGCCAGGGACAAGAATAAATATTGTATATTATACCATTTAATCTCCTCAACAGGTCTAATGAAGTAAGTAATATTATTATCACAATTTTACAATTAGAAAACAGAAGCAACAGATGGGTAACTCATTCACAAAACATAGCTAAGATGTGTCAAAGCTGAGATGTAGAGTCTGACCAGAGCCCACACTCCTAACCATGTATAATGAGTATCAAGAGGTTGCAGTGAACTATCACCCCAACATATAGCCAGGGCTAGTTTTATAGCAAGCATTTATTGTATCCAGACTGTGTTCTAAGTGCCTTATATGCATCATATCACTTAATCATCATAGCAGTCCTATGTAGATGATGATGATGATGATGATGATGATTTTTATCAATGAAAAAAACTGAGGTTGTAAGAAGTCAGGTAACATGAAAGTAAGTCAAGAAGGCTGACTTCAAACATTGATAATCTAATTTATACCCTTGCTTTCAACACTGGAGAACTTTGATCTTACAGAAATAAGTGTATGATTAAGATATGAACAACTGTAAAATAAAAAATGCTTATAAATGAAATATATAGAATTTCTTTATTAAAGAAGAGAGAATGATTTCAAGCCTGCAGCCACAATAGAAACAATGTAATTGAACCATGATCTCTTAAGGATTACGGAGTCATAGAGCAAAGGTTAGAATTGAATGTAGTGGACACCTAGAACCCCAATTTGGTGGTAAATCAGAATGACTAGAAGAGCTTTTTAATCATCATGATACCTGTGTCCCATCCTGGACCCCTGAAATCAGAATACTTGCAAGGTAGGCACAAGCAACATAATTTTAACATTCCCCAAATCATTCTGATAAAGCCAGCTTTGTTCCTTGGTAAAGTATTTTGGAAACAAATGTCAGCAGGTCGCTTCTTCAACGTCTTTGATTGGTAGCATTGTTTGCCCTGGCTGAACCCAGAACACTCCAAGGGAGAGAGGACTTGTATTTTGAAGAAGCCTACTTCTCAGTGGACACTTGACATTTCTAAACTGTCAAAACGTTTTCTTTACATGAAAGTTAAAACACATTGGACAAAATGACCCATTTTCAGTGAATACATAAGTAATCATGTTGCTTATAATAATTTATCAATAAGTAAAGAAAATGATGATTTGGTTTTCTTCTTATTTAGTCTTCTACTGCCTAATTACCAAGACCAGTTCCCCATTTTCAACAGGACGTGCTTTTCAAGCGTTCTACCTTTCTAGATGCTTTGACCCCTATTTATTCTAGTTTTTCAGTCACATTGTCTGACACGTGTACTGATTACACAATGTGTCACATGCTCTTATTGCCTGCATGAGAGAGGTGAAACCATTGCCTCTTTTTAGGAAAATAAAAACACTACATCTTGTTGTGTGTCCTTGTAATTTCTGCATTTTAAAAATTGTATGTTCATTCCTTATTGTATTACTCATTCTAATGCCCTACCCTTCAAATTGTGCATCACTCTCATTTTGCCCAGCTTTCAACCAAATCTCTGAAAGGAAGTTTGGTCAAGTAGGTAGAATATGATATCCAGGAAGAGTTATTAAAAACTGACAGTAGTCTAGGCAGGCTCACTATCAGAGGGGTCTAAGCAAGGAATTAATTGAATGTAATGGCTACATTCCAGAATTGGGGAACTGACAACATATAGAAAGTAATAGAGTAGGTGGCCCTTAAAATAGAATAAAAGCAGATAGATTGCTTTAGTGGGAGGATTCTTCGGAGACTATTGATGAGAGAACAGTTGGATTTCAGGGCTGGGAGAACTGAATACAGTGATGTAAGCAGTAATATTGAACTCCTCTTCATCAAAGGAGCTACTTGGGTTCTTTAATTTCCTTTGCCTGAAACAATACTGATCCCAGCCTGATACTGGCATGGATCTATTGGTAGATCTCTGTGATAGATCTAGTTATGGAGACTGGAAAGATAGTAAGGATAATAATAACAGGTATCTAAACAACTTGTTACGGTGATGACAGAGACATGATCTTTTTGAAAGTAGTGAGGTGCCCACTTACATACCTGTGTCCCTACTCCACGTCAATTGGCTTCATCCACAGGTGAGACAGACGGCACTGGTGACCCAAAGCGCATCCTTACAGGATGTTGTACTAAAGAGTGACCCTTTCCATTCTTTGCCCATATACCAAATATCATCTATAAGGACACATATCCATACATCAAGGCCCTGTCCAGGTCCTGTGCTCATCCTTGAACCAAATAATTTGGTCAGGGACATGACACGCTCTCAGTCACAGCTGAACTACATGATGATTCTCTGAATGAAGGATAGGCATATATGGATATAAGTGCTTCCCTTTCCAATGTGAAGGAAACCTTATTTAGAAGAAAAATATTTAAATATCAATTAGGTTATTTTAATTAAATTAATATATTTTAAATTTTAATTTAATATTAAACTGAATTCTATTAAATACTTAATGTTAAATATTTAAAATCATAAATATTTGTCCTTATAATTCAACCTTTAAAATTGCTTTTAGAACATATACTTCTTTAGTTTCTTTTTGTTTCTTTTTTTGGGTCAGCATAAACTGTTTTATGTTCTTAGCCTTTCTGACATTCTCCTAAACTGAACATTTTAGTTTAGTCTTTTCTCTTTTACAACAAGATTTTTGGTTATATATAAATCTTTGCTAAAATTTGTTAAACTCAGTATTTCTGAAAATCAGAGACCTAAAAGTGCATAACAGTTGTTTATAAAATAAAATAGCTTAGCATAGAAATGACTAAATCAAGTACTGTATTTTGCTGTGTTTAATGCACACCCACATTTTTGGCCCAAACTTTCAGGAAAAAAAAATCTTTTGTTTTAATTTTTATTTAGATACTTATTTTATGTATTATAAAGGAATTTCAGCATTTATTTTTGAACATATTATAACACAAGAAATTTTATGTAACAAGTAATTACAAAATGCAAGAACAGATACAAGGTATTTCAGGTTCTACCCATGTATAATGTGCATCCTTATTTTTCCCTCAAATATTTGGGCAAATAAGTATGCATTATACATAGCAAAATATGGTTTATCTTTCTCTATATACATATGTAGATAATCAAGTTTCTTTGTTTATCTGCATAGAGAAATATATACTTTGACAAACAAAAAACAAAGGAAGAAACTGAACTTTACGTAATACTAAATGGCTTACTTATGGGCTCCCCTGCATTCTAAAAACACTGATTTAGAAACCCCAAGTCAGTACGTAGTTGAATGATTTTCAGTACTTAATTACTACCTTTGAGGACTCAGTATGTCACCTTTTTCTTACAATTAAATTGCCACACGGCAGGGCCCTTTTGGAATGAATATTGAGTGACTGTTCTCATGAATTAATTCCTAGAAATCACAAAATATATTCCATGAATTCTTGATGTAGGCTTAATCAAGGCCCATAAAATGGATACATTCCTCTTAATTGATTGAAAATGTTTACAATTACCCTGAGGGTGTTTTCAAATGTCTAATGACTATATTATTAACTCTCTCTAGACAGGCTTAAAGTTGTTTAGTATTCATTTGGCCACGTTCCAACTTTCAGTTCTCTCATTTTGTTCAATGTGCATCAATAAATATATAATTTTCCAAGCATCTTACAGAACTATTTCTTTTGCATTAGTGCATTAGTACATATTATGTCAAGTAGGTAAAAATAATATATTCTACTACTTTGAATTCATTTATCAGCAAAATGTCCTTAAAAATATTGATCAGCATTACTGAAGGATAATACACATATTGGAACACTATGATCAAATCTAAGAATCACAAGCTCTTATCAAATAGAAAATTTCAGTGATAGACAGCTATTGCTGAACTGTATCACCTCGAAATCTAATATTGTATTTTATTATCATTATTTCCTAAATACACCACAATGGCAAGAAAGTACTCAATAAAGACTCAAATTCCTTTTCAAATAAAGGTTCTCTAAAAGCCTTATTTTCTTAGGTAACAAGGCATTTATAGAGTGTGCTTTCCTATTCATATGTTGGGAAAATTTGTTCAGCTCAGTGATGTATATTATGTACCCAACGGTATGACATATTTATTTTTATCTAAAAGAAAAGTCACAAGATTCTAAATAATTAAATTTGAAGCTCAACCTTCTGTCATAATTTCAGAAACACCAAGATTGGCTTAATACAGTACTGAAGTCTTCCGCTCAGAATGAGGTCTTCAACGCATTAAGTGATTAAAATGATTAAATGTACTTAATCTACTCAAGTGAGGGAGAGAGATGAGTAGAGGGGGCAAAAAAATCAGACTTACAAATAATTAATGACAAATACCTTTTCCTACCAAATTCAATATTTTAAAGGTGATATTTGAATACAATGATGAGACAGAGAATTACTGTTTGCTATATTCCAGAGAATGTCATTAAATTTAGCTGAATTGCCACTACGGTTTGGAGAACAGGCAGTGTGGTAAGTTTCTGCTATCTGCAGTAAGGTCTTTGTTATCACAAGGGGTGCAGCTAACAGGCTCCCTGAGGGCAGGGATTGTGTTTGTCTTGCTCAGCATTCTCTCCCAAGTTCCTCTGCAGTGCTTGGCACACAGGAAGCAGAACTGGATTCTGACTATTGATTTGCAATGAACAGGAAGATGTCATATTTCTGGTTTTGAGGTCAGTTTTGAAATCTGTCTATACATTAGATTCTAATATGACCTGAAACTTTTCTACCATAATTGATTTTAATGTAAACCATTTTTCACATAGAGATTAAATTGAATCTTATATTAGTGATTATAATTAAGTCATTATTTTATATAATTTAATAAAGTAAATCATTGATCTTCAACCAGCCACTACCCCTTGCACATTGTTGTGGGAAAAAAATTCACTATAGTGAATAGTTTAAAAAAAATTATTCAGATGTCAGTGATATTGATGGTTGATCAAGTTGTAAGGATGTTACCTAGATCAACTTTTTAGTCCTTATCAAGATTTACTTGTAGAAAGAGACAGTAAAAGAAAATTAAGAAAAAATGGGACTTTTGACTGGGTTATTAAAGTCTTCATAATGAAAATATACATTGCTTAGAAATTGGCAATTAACAAAAAGTTTAATCTTTCGTCAAAACAGCCCAGTAATTAGGTTAAATAATTTTCTTTTTGCATTAATAAGGTGTGGTTAGTTGCTACTATCCTATGCTTTCATTCCTTGGTTTCATTTCTTCTATTGAAACTAATCACATTAAAACATAATTACCTATTTCAGTTGTTATCCCCTGCACTAAACTGAACTTCATGATTAGAAACCTGGCCTTCACCTTCATCACAAAACTATTAGATATTTATCAATAGACTTTGTATTGGTAAATACCCTTAGTCTTGCAAGTGACACATGCTCATTTCAAACTAAGTAAGTACAAAAAAAAAAAATAGTCTTTTCTATGACTCGTGTAGTTGGGAAGTTTAAGGAATAGCCAGTTTGCCTCTGTTTCACTTCACAAATGAGCTTCAGTCCCAATTTCTTTCTCAACACTCTGGCCTTTATAATTCGATAACCACAGCTCATGATACAAAAGAGAGATCATTTCTTTTTCATTATCCATATATCAAATTTCAACCCCTATCTGAGTCTTGTGACTATTCCTGAACTAATTTCTTAGGTCAAGGCCGTGAAGTGCTCAAGTTGGCCATTCTGGAGAATGTGGACTCCAATAGAATGTGTGATACAGGGACAAGTCCACGTTTGTCCTAAATGAAAAAAATGAGGTCTTGTTTGAATAAAGGAAAAGAAATGCTAGGAAGGCAAAAATAGTAGATATCAACTATGAAATTGTTTCCAAGGTCACAGGGCTATGTGCATAACAAAGTAAGGATCCAGATCTGGTTTTCTGACCTGAAGTGTAGTGTGGATAAAATGGTGTTTCAAAAAAGAAAGATGTAATGTTTGCAAGTGGCATGATAATGTGGCTACATAATTGCAATGGTTGATTATGTCCATGAATTAACAAAACCAAAGGCCCAGGCTCTTTCCATGTTGACTTTCCACAGAGCCTCTGATAGATTCAGATTCTTCTCACGTCAGACATACCAGTTGCCACATAGCGTGGGGTTTTTTTTTACATTATTCTCAAATAAGCAACGCTGTTATTATTTAACTCTTGCATTTGTAGAATCTGAAACATTGTGCTTGTTGTTTTAGTTAGCTAGCCATCATTAAATTTTAGGCAATTCTTTCCTAAGGATCGGGGGAGATTACTCTTAACAAGCAGTTATGTACTACCATTAATAAAGTACCATGTGATGGGGGAGCGGGGGAAAAGGTACAGGGAGTAAGAAGCATAAATGGCAGGCACAAAATAGACAGGGGAGGTTAAGAATAGTCTAGGAAATGGAGAAGCCAAAGAACTTATATGTACGACCCATGGACATGAACTAAGAGGCAGGGGGAATGTTGGAGGGAGAGGGGTTCAGGGTGGAGGGGGAGAAAGGGGAGAAAAATCAGGACAATTGTAACCGCATAATCAATAAAATATACTTTAAAAAATAAAAAAAATAAGCTACCATGTGATAGACACTACACTGGATTTTGTGCACACACACATATGCCTTCCCTAATCTAATCCTAGGAGATATCTATGAAATAAATATTTCTTCATTTACAGATCAGAAATATTTAAAAAAAATTTTTAATCACATGTATGTAGGCAATGACAGCCAGAATTCTGGACTAGGGAAGCAGAGGGATCCCAACAACCTTTTATCACATTACTTTTAACAATATATATTTGTTTGTTTGTTTCATATATATGTTTCATATAGACATATATAGGTATATGTTTCAAAGTATATCTATATGTGTACCTTCTGGTCAAAAATAAAAGCTAAAAAAGTGAGACTGTTTTAAATCAAGGGAATATTTTTTAACAGCTCAATATGAGTCATACTCTTTTAACAAGTCACTCTCAGACTTAAACTGTTTTTCATTCTGCACACACAGCCTGTCACCACTTAGATCCTCTCCTTAAAACATTCAATAGATAAAAACTGCATTTAGAATAAAAGCAAAAACCTCTCTGTGCCTCACCAAGGTCCACATAATCTGACCCTCACTCCACGTGGAACTCAGCTAAATCAGCTCTCCCCACTCCCTTGGCCGCACCCACAGCGGAATCCTTGGACTTCAAAGGAGAGCTCTCTGCTGCCCGGGGCATTTTTCCTATGTTGTTGTCTTCACTTTTAAACTCTTTGTCTAGGTTATGTCTGCTCATCCTTTATTGTCAGTTTACATACAGGTTTTCCTGAGAAATCTTCCTTGGGTATTCTAACAAACATAGATCTTCCTCCCTACCCTGTCCTGATCTCCCAGAGCACCCTTACCGTTTCCTTCAAGAACTGATATGATTTGTCTGTATTACCTTGTTTGCTTGTTTATTGTCTGTCTCCATGTGGAGAAGGGCACCCACTGCTCTGTTTCCTTGCATATAACATTGTGCCCCATATTTAATAAATACTTTTGAAACAATATTTATCTATAAAATTAAGATATGATATTGCCCTGGTATATTATTTCTGGGAACAGAACGTGTCCTAGAACATAAATGTTCTGGAGCCTTCTGCTCTGGTCACACAGTGTTTTCTGAGCATCTTTATTTATTTCAATGTATTTTTCACTCTGTCATACTGGTTCTGGAGGGGGGAGCAGTCTTTTATAGTTTTAATAAAATTTCTAAGTGATTCTGAGTCACACTGAAGTTTGAGTGCATACAAGGTCCTGTTACAGGTCTACCTGTAGCTGGTAAATTGCATCAGATCTAACCCTTTGTTTAATCCACCCCTGAGTATTTTACACCCTTAGGTACTTTCTGACTTGGGTATTTAATGAGTTCATAATACCTTTATTATTCCAGCTCTTTTATCTCTTGTTCTGCTCTAGATGAGGCTTTGTTCTTTCAAGCTGCTTGATTCTGACATCCTGGGTTTATAATATAATTAAGAATAAGGAATATAAAGTAGAATTTAAGCAGTTATCTATTCTGAAGTGTTTGAGAATCATCAGATAACTGAATATATATTTGTAGTAATTGTTTTAAAATAAAACTAATACAAAAGAAAATTTTAAAGTTAATTTGTAATATTGCCAGTATAAATGTTTGTTATGAACATATGCCAATTTCCAAATCCCGGGCTATTTGTTTTCCTGTGCTGTGGATTTATGTATTGTGTTTAATTGTTAATGTATTGAAAAATACATGCATTAATTATTGCCCTTGAGACACAAATTTCAATGTGTGCATTCGCACACAATTAGGGATTTCGAGGTATAATCCATTCCCAATGAGCAACCCACAATCCTACTTACTTCTTATCCTTCACTAGCTTTCTCTCTTTAAACATTTTATGCCATGGATATATATGGGAAACATGTAGTTTATTACATAGAAAAAGCTAATCTGCTATGTTAAAATATTACTTTACCAGATATCTTTTCCAATTATATTTATCAATGTTCAAATCCCTTCTATAAACAACCAGTGTGATACTAGGGAGAAATATGTGTAACATTTAAGAAATGTATTGTTACTTAAATATATAGTATATCCAGACATAAATTGTCAAACACTTTATTTAGGCTGGATTTTACCCTCCTTCTTTAAATCTGAAATGGACACAATTTTTATCTGATAGTCTTTCAGAACTTGCTTTATTTGGAATGGATGTGTGAATATTTTGTTAAAATTTGTTTTACATGCAAAGTACATTCCCCATACTTCTGATAAGAAAATTATCTCCTACTAAGTTTGCCAGATTTGAGCTTAAGAAGTGATTCTCATAAAATAGACAAAAATGTAGCTATTTGTGGTCTAAGTGACCTGTGACCCTTTAAAAATAATTTCTCAAAACTCTCTTTCTATTTAGATTATAAGTGTCAAGTTTAGTGATATTGTCTCCTTATTTTAATAAATTTTAGTGATCTTGATTGAGATTCAACTGCCATAAATGATATTCACATTTTCCCTGAGGTTGATATAACTTTTAATGCTGAGGAAAATAAGGAATGCACTTTCCTTATCTCACATTTCTTTTAGGCA
>PVJI01031401.1:0-13163 GCA_004026765.1 Micronycteris hirsuta
GAGGTAAGCAAGCAAAATACAACCAGAGAAACAAATTATAACCAGAGACATTGAAATTTAGAACAATCTGGCAGTAACCAGAGGGGAGGGGGAAGGGGAGAAGGGGGACAAGGATATTCAGGAACTGCTATAAAGGACACATGGACAAAACCAAGGGGGAGGGTGGAAGCAAGGGAGGGAGGTGGGTTTGCCTGGGGTTGGGGATGGGGAGTAAATGCAGACAACTGTAAGTGAACAACAATAAAATAATTTAAAAAAAAAAGATTTTTGTTTCACTGTAGCTTCATTCCCTTCCCTGCTCGTTTTTGGCTATTATTGCCATGTAAATTAGATCTTTAAACACTATAAGCCCATGGACACAGTTTATAGTCATCACTGTGTGCAGCTGCCTTTTAATCAGGGAAAGAGTTATAAACAAAATAATACATCAGACGGTCTTCCATATTTACTTACATGGTTACCTTTCTAGTGTGTTCTATTTCCTCATGTGTGTTCGGTTGCTGTTCCATGTCCTTTCACTTCAGCCCGAAAGATCCCTTTAGTGCTTTTTACCGGGCAAGTCTGCGACTCAGAGTCCCTTCAGCTCTCTTTCAAGTTTGCCTTCATTTTAGAGGAGTAATTTTACAACCTCTTCCTGCTACAATAACGAATCCATAAGCATAGTTGGAATTGCTTAATCCTCCTTTATTGATAATGGACAGAACACATAGACCAAAATAAAACTTAGCTTTATTCAAATATTTTATATCTCTACTATCAATCAACTTGACTTAATTGATATTTATGCACTTAATAACTGCAAAATACACATTCTTTTCAAGGACATATTTTATAATATAAGCTAGACCGCACTGTACAACTCAATAAATTGAAGAATATTGAAGTCATATAGAGTGTGTTCTATGACCACAATGGAATTATAAATCAAAAGTAATATAATATCTAAATATTTAAATCATTGGGAACTAATCAAAGGCATTTGTTTCCAATAAACCCATGGATCAAAGATGAAATCATGGGAGAAATTAAAATATATTTTGAACTTAAAAACATCATATGAAAAGTTTCAAGATCTAGATAAAGCTGTCCTTCTAGAGAAACATAAAGTTAAAATACTTATGTTAGAAATGTAGAAAGGTCTTCTTTAGGGTAGTATGCAAAGTAAAATAAGTCAGAAAGAGAAAGACAAATACTGTATGATATCACTTATATATGAAATTTTAAAAAGCCAAACTCCTGCCTTGGCTGGGTTTCTCAGTAGTTGGAGCATCTTCCTGTCCACCAAAAGGCTGTGGGTTGGATTCCTGGTTCGGGCACAACCGAGGTTGTGAGTTCAGCCCCTGTTGGGGCATGTACCGGAGGCAACTGATCGATGTTTCTCTCTTACATCCATCTCTCTCTCTCCCCCTTCCTCTCTCTCTAAAATCAATAAATATATCCTTGGGTGAGGATTCAAAAAAAAATGCCAAATTCAAAGTAACCGAGTGATGGTTACCAGGGGCAGAGTGTGGGGTGTGCGGATGAGGGGCAGAAATGGGGAGATACTGGTCAAAGGGTACAAACTCTCAGTTATAAATTAAGAAATTCTGGGGATCTAATATACAGCCTGGTTACTAAAGCTTATAATAGTTATTTCATGTTATATATGAAAGCTGATAAGAGCGTGGATCTTAAATGTTCTCATCACAAAAAAGAAGTGGCTATATCTGATGGGATGGAGGTGTTAGCTAATGCCATGGTGGTAGTCATATTGCAATATTTAAGTGAGATCAGCATGCTGTACACCTTGAACCCCACAATGTTATATGTTAATTATATCTCATAAAGCTGGGTGGGGAATAGAAAGGTTTAAAATCAGTACTCTAAGTTTTCCCATTAAGAAGCTTGAAAAGAAAAACAGAATTTAAATGAAAGTATGTAAAAAGGAAATAAAAAATGTGTGAAAAGCAATGAAATAGAAGACAAGTAATACAGAAAACTCACAAAGCTACAGGTACTTTAAAAATTAATATGTTCGTTAAACATTAGCTAGACTGATTAAGAAAAAGAAGAAAACAGAAATTATAAAGAGACATTTCTACAGATCTTTACAGATATTAAAAGAATTTAATATTATGATGTTCTTTTGCCTATTAATTTGACAACTTAGATAAAATGGACAAATTAATTGAAACATACAACTTAACAAAACTAACACAACAAGAATTTTAAAATCTGGATAACCTCATATTTATTTCATACAGTTCTTTCTTTTCCTTCTTTCGTATTTTCTTGTTTAACATTCATCCCTTTAATCCATTTAAAATTTTATTTTAGATTACTGTGTGAAGAGAGGGTAAAATATAATTTTTTTTCCAAATAGTTAAACCTGTTCCATTTGTTAAATAAGCCCACTGATGTAGATGGCTCTTTGTGATAAACAAAATGTATCTTACACATTTGGACTGTTTCTAGAAACCCATCACCTTTTCACCTCTGAGGCTGCTGCCTTCAGCAGAATTTACTGTGATTCACTAACCTTCGAAGACAAAGGGACTATCCCTGACTGATGTGGCTCAGTGGACTGATCTGATCGCTGGTCTGTGAACCAAAGAGTCACCAGTTTGATTCCCTGTCAGGGCACATGTCTGGGTTGTGGGCCAGGTCCCCAGTAGGGAGTGCTTGAGAGGCAACCACACATTGATGTTTCCCTCTCTTTCTTCCTCCCTTCCCCTTTCTAAAAATAAATAAGTAAAATCTTTTCTTTTAAAAAAATAGAATAAAAGATAATACAAGAAAAATTACCGTATGCTATGAAACAAAATGACATATTAAACAAAGCTATTAGAGAGAAAGAAATTTAACAATCTTTTACAGAGAAAGAACTAATCAGAGAACTATAATTTAAAATAAATATAATATTGTTAGAGAGATAAGGGACAATATGGAGAATTTAAAGAAATATATAAGGTTGAGTCCATTCAGAGTCTCAAATAGAACGGATAAGTAAATACTTCACATTAAGATACATTATAGTAAAAATTTCAAATAGAAAATTCTAAAATATTCCAGAGAGATAAACAGTCTAGTTAAAAATGAACAAAACTGCTATTAATATCAGATTTTTCCATCACAACACTGGAGGTAAGACAATGGTGTTACAATATCTTTACATTTTTAAAGAAAATTAAACTTTTTTAGAAATTAGCTTAAAGCATAGAATTTATTACAAGTTTGAAAATAGTGGTGAAGGGAATTAAACAATTAAACTTTTTTTTCAATTACAGTTGACATTCAATATTATTTTATGTTAGTTTCAGGTAGGAATTAAACAATTTTGAAACCAAAGATGTTAAGATAAAATATTAGAAGTTATATCTAAGTGTTAGTTCTTAATTCATTTTTATTCTATTGCTAATGTTCTTTAAATGAATCTCAATATTTCTGTAATGGTAGAGTGAATTTGTCCAAATGCATTATAGTTGTGTAAGTTCAATAAATCAAGAAATAATTGGGCTCAGCCATATACAACTGAAAACCAAATAGCTGTAACTTCAACAAGAGTGTTTATATGTGTATTAATTTTATTATAAAAATTTCCAAGCATGCACAAAATAGAGATAATAATACATCTAGCCCCCAGTTGCCATCACTCAGCTTTATTTATTCTCATTCCCCATCTCTTTTTTTTAAACATCCCATAGATGGCGCTGTGTACTTCCTATAATTGTCTAGATTAGTGTTCAGATGTCACAACGTGGCACCGTTAATGAGGTTTCCGAGATCTTACAACCCATATAATTCCACCTAGGTATAAATGCTCTAGGAAGTCTCTCATGATTCCATATGAAAATATGATGGAGGATATGTATCCTTCTTTGATTGCAATGTGGGAAGTGGAGTCAAGACAGCATACCCACCCTGGGTTCTGAGTGACGCACTGCGGGGACACTCGCAGTGGAGTATGCTGCAGCACTGAAAGGCAGTGGGCTGTGCATATGCACCCGGCGACGAGTGAAGCAAGCATATGAAAAAAGTACGTCACAATTTCTACACAGAAGTGAAAACACAGTCACAGTAACAATACCAGATGTTTTACAAGGATGCATTCAAATTCAATATTAAATATCAAATGCATTAGAATGGTTGCCTCAGAGCCGTATGCAAATGGGACGGGGAATGGGGATAAAAACATAAATTGAAGAAATGAAGAAAAAGCGGTGCCTCACACAGACAGGCAGTGGTCATGTGGCACGAGCTGAAAGGAAGAGAAAATGGTGTGCTGAAAGCTCTGTGCTCTCTGCGTGGTGACCTTTGCCGTGGCTGGTGCTCAGCGGCCTGCGCTGGGACCACCACGACGGTGCTTCACGGTAGACACCGGTTCTGAGTGGGCAATGCCCACGCCTTCCTGGATGTTATACGCTCTGAATATGACTCTGGTGTTTCCTTGTTTTACGGATGTGACGTCCTCTTCTATCCCCTAAGGCATTTATCTTTCACTCACAGTCAGTCATTCTGTTTGTCAACTTGATTTTCTTTTTTCTTTTTTTTATTACTTATTGTTTGTTCAATTACAGTTATTTGCATCCTCTCCCCTCCCCCCCCAGCCCCACCTGCCCCCCAGCCTCCCCCTTCCCCCTTAGTTCCTTCCATGTGTCCTCTACAGTGATTCCTGAAAACCCTTCTCCCCATTGTCCCCTTCCCCCTCCCCCCTGGCTATTGTTAGACTGTTCTTAATTTCAATGTCTCTGTTTATGTTTTGCTTGCTTTCTGTTTTTGTTGATTATGATCCAGCTAAAGGTGAGATCATATGGTATTTGTCCCTCACTTCCTGGCTTACTTCACTTAGCATAATGCTCTCCAGTTCCATCCATGCTGTTGCAAAGGGTATAAGCTCCTTCTTCCTTTCTTTTTAGGCTATGAATTTCCTCTCATGCAGAGCAGCAAGCACAACTGGCGCCGGTTGCTCCATCTTCTCTGAGGAACAAACATTTTGGAGTAATTGCCTCTGCTCATGTTTTGAACTGCTGAGTCATCTGTTCTTATATTTATTTATTTATTATTGAATTTATTGGGGTGACATTGATTAATAAAATTATATAAGTTTCGGGTATTCAATTCTACATCTGTTTTCATCATCTTAATTGTATCTGATTTTTTTCCACCTTCTGGAATTCCTCAGTTTCTGGTTTGCTGGTTATAGCCTTTCTTATTTTCAATTTTAGGATTTATTTTTAAGTCATTTCTCTCTCATTTTAAGATATGTGGGGTGGGAGGCCAGGAAGGCTGGTGGGATTTGCCTGCCATCTTGTTTAGTTTCCCCTACACATTTCCACTCAAGGGCTTGGATTTGGCACGAGAGAAAATAGTACATAGGAGCTCCTGGGTAGTGCAGAACCAAGAAAAGATGTGAGGGATCGTGGTGTCCCGCTGGGTGGGGGTAAGAGACCATGGGAATCCCTGGAGAGGAATAAGGTCATGGGAGCAGGAACATGCTGAGCGTGCCTTGGACCACAGAGTGGCATCTGTCAATCCAGATGCAGATTGACCTTCCATGGGTGGTCAGTTTGCGCAAAGACCAGGGCTGGAGAAGGGTCACCACAGGTGAACTCAGGAGCTGAGGGTTGTCTCCAACAGCCTTGGACCCTGGCCTTCCTGCACCAGGCTGTGGCGCTCGATGGTTAGAGCGGACCCCCAGGAGGGCACGGGAGGGGGAGAAGAAAGATTCATCCTGGATCCGCGGATGAGGCTAAACGTACCCAGGGGTCCTGGGACCCAGGCTGGGAGGGCGCAGAAACCTCCGCCACTGCTGTCCCCACGGTGACGTTTTCACCCTGCGGAGGAAGAGGAGGAAATTAACAAATTGGAGTGAATCCTTTCCCCACCATCTTTCCCTGCCCTTCCTTCTACCGTGTCCCCGATATCAGGTCCTCTTGCCCCCCTCTCGTCTCCCTTTCACCTACTTCCAGCCATGCACCTGCCTTCCTCCTAAACCTTCTCCCCAGCTCTCTGCTTTCTCCTCCCGCCCTCCTTCCTCTTAGGACAGAGAATGAGGCGGAGCCTGCGATGGGGGCTCTGGGAATGCATCTCTCTCTAAGGTCCGTTTCTTTTAAATTGGGGTAGATAACATCGGAGTGAAAGGCAGAAATCATAAGGAATTAATGAATATTTAGATTAGACACTATTTAATGAATCGATGAATATTTGGATTAGACAGTATTTAAATTAGATAGATTTTTCCCACCTCTGGGTTCTCTGGTTCCCTCTTCTTGGCCATCTTTTCTGAGACAGAAGCTGTCCCAGCTCCATTGGCTCCACCCCCTTACCAAACCTAGCCCACTCACCCTGCGCCCAGCGCTTGCTCAGGAGGACACACAGGACTGACGGCACCAGGGCCTTGGCCACCAGGAATCTAGGGGCAGCCCAACCAGGGGACAGAGGGAACCTGATTTCCTGGTGGGAGGAAGGAGAGGGAGAATGGATTTGGGCTGGGATGTCAGCTGCTCCTACAGTGTCCCCAAACTAGGTCTCTTGTGGTTGGAGTTTGTATGTATAAGGACCACCCTGAATTGACTGTGCGGGGACAATGCACACAGGAGAAGGGGACAGGGTTCCAGGGGTCTCTCTGGGCCTCGGGGAGACCTGGTCATAGGGGAACTGGGAGTCTTGTTTGGAGGAAAAGGCTGGCTCCAAGCAGTGGTAGGGATCAGAGCTCAGTGGGTTGGGTGGGGTGGGGGGAGATAGAGCCCGTGGGCAGGAAGAAACCTACCAGCTCAGAAAGGACGGAGCTGTCATGCTGGACCATCAGCAGGAAGCTACCGAGGCCAGAAAAGAAAGGCGGATTTGGGAGGTTAGGGGGTGGGAGAAGGCTCCAGAATCAGAGCTAGGAAGACCAGGTGTGGGAGTCACAAAGAGGACCCTGGGGAGGACTCTCAGGTCCCAGCAGTCAGTAGCCTGGGTCTTTGCCCTATCTCTGTTCCTAAGTGGCAGGGTGGCCGTGTTGGACCAGCCAGCCCTGTGCAAACTCTGGGCCTCATTTCTCCCCTGTGATGTCTTGGATGGTCCCTAAGATGCTTTGGGAATTCTAAGAGGCTTCTCCTCACACCTGTGGGTTGTCAGGGAGGGAGGAACGGCTGTGACCGTCTGCACTCGCATTGGAGTTCCTATGTGCCACGTTCCCAGGGACACTGAGCACTTCACAGTGTCCTCATTTTGCTGGTTGAAAAGGTGTAAACTGGCACTTCGTGGTTGTGTTCATGGACATTTCTTTGACAGCTAACAAGCGTGAACATCCCTTGGATGTCTTTTGGATTTCCTCTTCTGTAAACTGCCTTTCACATGCTTTACCCATCCCCACTGGGACACCTGTCTCTCTTGTTGGTTAGTATAGCTCCTTGTATGTTACAGATTGTATTATCGTGATAGTTTCAGACATTTTCAGTTCATTTTTCCCGGCCTGTCATCTGCTTAGTAACTTTCCCGTGGTGTTGTTCATTGAGTAGAATCCTTCAATCTTGATAGAATCAAATCAATTATTTTTTGCTTTACAATTCGAGCTTTCGAAACTGTTCAGGAAGTCCTTCCTTGCCCTTGCCAGCATGGCTGAGCGGGTTGAAGCAATCAAGGGGTATTTCTGCCACGTAGACAAACAGCTGTGGCTAACCCTCCACCACCAGAGTATAAAAATCTACGACAAATGGCGATTGGCAGATCAGCTGCAGTAGCTACAAAGAATTGTCTTGAAGGCTTTATGAAAGCATAGCTTTCCCTGTCCTTTCAGTAGTCTGTGGCTGCCGTGAAACTACAGTTGCCTGATTATTATACAATTATAAAAAGCCCAATGGATATAAGTACAATTAAGAAGTGCTTAGAACACAAATATTATGTGCAAGCTTCAAAATGTATAGAAGACTTCAATATGATGTTCCAAATTGTCATTTGTACAACGAGCCTGGAAATGACATTGTTCTTATGGCACAAGCTCTAGAGAAGTTGCTGAAACAGAAATGTTACAGACGCCACAGGAAGAGCGAGTCGTAGGTGGTAAGGGAAGCATAAAGAAAGGCGCCGAACAATATATGCACCCGTTTTCAGAGCGGCGTTATTTACGGTAGCCAAGATCTGGAAACAGCCCAAGAGCCCATCAGTAGATGAGTGAGTGAAAAAGCTGAGGTACATTTACACAATGGGCTACTACCAAGCTGTAAAAAAGAAGGAACTCTTACCCTTTGCAACAGCATGGATGGATCTGCAGAATCTAAGGGAAATAAGCAAGTCAGAGGAAGGCCAATGCCATATGACCTCGCTTATATGTGGAATCTAATGAACAAAATAAAACCAGAGACTTGGGTATATGAACGGACTGACAGAGCTCAGAAGGGAGATGGGGGACTGGAAGAGATTAGCCAAAGAACATAAGTGCATATATGCACAGTCCATGGACACAAGGTCTTGAAGGCCAGAAAAGGGGTGGGAGCTGGGTGGAGGGGGGAAGGGAGGAAAATAGGGGACATCTGTAATAGTGTCAACAATAAAAAACTTAATTATTTAAATAAAAAGAATGTAGTAGTTTCTTCTGTTAAAGAAAAACAGTCTCCTATAGCATCAGGAAAGTATTTAAGCAGGAAGTGAGTCCCTCTGTATTTCCTGAAACATCTATTTCTCCTTTAAATGTGGCACAAGCTGCTCTATCCAATGCCTCCTCACCAACAGTGGCCCAGGCTACAAGGGGTGTGAAGAAGGAAGCAGATACAACAGCTCCTACCACGTCCGTAGTTAAACCAAGGGGCGAATCTTCCCCAGCACTTACAGAAAGGGGAAAAAAGCAAAAATGCCACCTATAAAAGAAACTGTGCTGAAGAATGTTCTGCTGCATTCACAGCAACAATATTAAATTGTAAAGAGTGTTAAAGTAGCCAAACAATTAAGACACTGTAGTGAGATTCTTAAAGAAATCCTTGCAAAGAAGCACTTTTCGTATGCATGCCCCTTTATAATTCTCTCGATGTTAATGCATTGGGAGTCCATAACTGCTATGATATTATGAAAAATCCAAAGGATCTTGGAACTGTCAAGAGAAAAATGGACAACCAAGCACATAAGGATGCATATGGATTTGCTGCAGGTGTTAGATTGATGTTCATGAATTGCTACTAACACAATCCTCCAGATCATGAAGGGGTGGCAATGACAGGAATGCTCCAGGGTGTTTTGAAATGCATTTTGCAAAGGTCTCAGGTGAACCTGTATGCCTGCATGTAACATAAAAACAGCACAGAAACCCTTGGGGGAGAAGGCAGCAGTGAAGCTTCCTCTGAAGATGACTTTTCCGGTGATTCTGAAGATGAACAAGTTCAGTGAGTTGCAAAGCTTCAGGCAGCATAAAGCTGTTCATCAACAACTACAGGCTCTGTCTCAAGTACCTTCCATAAGCTAAAGAAAAAGAATGAACAGTCTAAAAGGGAAAAGAAACAAGAAAATGTTAATAACAGAGATGAAAATCAAAGAAAAAATTTTAAGCAAGTGCAATTGAAGGAAAAGTCCAAGAGCAATCCCGTGAAAGAGGAAACAGCAGCATTGGCTCTGAAACCGGGGGATGAAGATAACACTAAGCCGGTGAACTAGGATGAGAAAAGGCAGTTAAATTTGGATATAAACAAATCCCTGGAGATAGACCTGGGAAAGGCATTCATATAGTGCAATCCAGAGAGCCTTCACCGAGAAATTCCAACTCTGCTGAAACAGAGATTGACTTGGAAACACTGAAAGCAACAACAGGGAGAGAACTAGATTATATGTTACTGCATGTCTAAGAAAAAGACCACTGAAACCTCGTGGTAAGAAAATAATGAAGTCCAAAGAAGAGCTTCATTCACAGGGGAAAAAAAAAAGGAGCTGGAAAAGTGATTACTGAATGTCAATAATCATTTAAATTTCAGAAAACGTTGAACAAAATCTGAGAACGCTCCATCATCCGAGGCTGTTGTTGGGAGTGGCTTCCGACTGAGCAGAAGCAGCAGCAGCTCGTCAGAGTCTGAAAGAAGTAGGAGCGGTTGGAGTTCAGACAGGGTGGCTGTCCCCTTCAGTGCACCTCTGGTTGTGGGAAAATTTTCTTCTTGTCATGTTGAGACATACTGTATTTGCTGTGTATAATGCGTACCCACGTTCTTGGCCCAAATTTTCAGAAAAAAATCTTCTGTTTTAATTTTTTTAATTATTTTTTTAAGATTGTATTTATTTATTTTTAGAGAGAAGGGAAGGGAAGGAGAGAGGGAAACATCAGTGTGTGGTTGCCTCTCGAGCGCCCCCTACTGGGGACCTGGCCCACAACTCTGCTTTGCAGGCCCGCGCTCACTCCACTGAGCTACACCAGCCAGGGCTTTTGTTTTAATTTTTTAATTCAATTTTTTAAATTTATATTTAGATACTTGTTTTTTGTATTATAAATGAATTTTAACATTTATTTTTGAACTTATGGTACAAGAAATTTTTTTGTAACAAATAATTACAAAACACAACAACAGATACAAGGTGTTTTATGTACTACACACATACAATGCGCATCCTTATTTTTCCCTCAAATATTTGGACAAAAAAAAGTGTGCATTATACAAGGCAAAATGTGGTATTTTGAAGAAGTGTTTGGTACTTACTCAGAACATATGGTTTGGATGCCACACATTATTTAATTGCATATTGATGAACTCACTATTTTCCTTAAGAGATGCTGTGTAAAATGAAACCTCCTATTATACGTATGTGACTTACAGGCTTGTAATGTTGAAAATAATTTTACTAAAGGTGGGATAGCCTCTTAGTATACAATATCAGCTCAGATATTAATACCAAAAAATATCAAATAATAAAATGCTGATCTTCTTTTTATAAGACAAAAAAAGATCATTTGAGGACATCTTTCACTTTATTCTCCATGACAGCAGATCACTCTAATGTTGCAAATCACGTTCTGTTGTGACAATATATTCTCAATCAAACAATCATTTTGAATTAAGAAACCAGTTATCCTAGTAATGGTGCAAAGCAGATTTTTTCAATTCTATATTTTCTTCACTGTAGAATATTATCTTCCATTTACAGAAAATTGTACTTCAAATTCAAACTCTCAGTTATGCTGAAGTACCATATTACCTTGTACAGTTTATTGTCAACTGTATCGAACTTAACTCATTTATATTTTCTTGGTGCTCTTTCATGGATGATTTCAGAGCTGACAAGTAATCTGTGGCCCAAGGACCTGGACTTGGCAGTGGCATTCCATCGTCATTCACCAAAAGGCAAATTCAGAATATAGAACACTTTTGTGTCTAAAATTTTGCTTTATTTTACTTTATCTTTATCCTCACCCAAGAACATTTTTTTCATTGCTTTCAGAGAAGGAAGAAGGAAGGAAGAGGGAAGGATAGAGGGAGAGAGAGAGAAACTTCAATGTGAGAAACGTCACTCTGCTGCCTGCCACAAGTACCTTGACCAGGGATTGAACATGCAGCCTAGGTATGTGCCCTGATCGGGAATCAAACCCACAACCTTTTGGTGCACAAGACGATACTCCAACCAACCAGAACCACACCGGCTAGGGCAAATTTTGCTTTATTTTAAATGAGATGTTTGTTTTTCATGAAATTCAGTTCTCTTTTAAAAGAAATCCCACACAGAATATTGTCACATCAGGTATTCTTAACCACTTGTAAGAATATCCCTCTTGTTTCAGTCCGGCAGTGAGGGTTTGCTGGCTGGCACTGCATTCTGTTTTCATTTTTGGTTCTGTTTAGTTTGCATTTATGTGGTGCTGATTGCTGTATTTTGTTTTTACATTTCTAATGTACATAGTGGTAAACACTTTTGTCAGAGTAAACAGAACTTTTATAAATAAATAAATAAGAATCAAATGTTTCTTAAAAGATTGGTGATACCTACAAAATCAACTGAGTCCTGAAATTTCTGTGAGGATGGATCTTTATCTAACTCTAATATTGCTCTAATATTTATCAACCTATTCCAATCTACTTTTTGTCGTTTTGTATTTTTTTTGGAATTTGTCCACTTCTAGGATTTCAAAGAGTATTTGTTTAGGACTGATTGATTGATTGATTGATTGATTGATTGATTTGAGAGAGAGAGAGAGAGACATCGATTTGTTGCTGCACTTAGTTACGCATTCACTGATTGATTCCTTTATGTGCCCTGATGGGGGATCAAACCTGCAACCTTGGCATATCGGGACGATGCTCTAACCAACTGAGCTACCTGGCCAGGGCCTAAGGATTTATTTATTTAAAAATCTTTGTAGAACGTGTGACTATTTTCCCCCTTTTTTCCAATTTGTTGTTCATTTACATCTTTTATGTTCATCAGTCTTGGCAGAAGTACGTCTATCTTATTAAACTTTTCAAAGAACAAATTATGTTCTCTTAATCTCTACTTTTTAATCCTTTTAATCGACTTTGGACCCTCACCATTATTATTTTTCTCTTAAATTTTTTCAAACTTGTTCTGTTGCTCACTTTCCATCTTCTTGACTTAAGTGCTTAGTTCATCTGTTTTTAACCTTTTATGTTTCCGACAAATGTAGTAAAGTTATTTATTTTCCCTCTTTAGCTCTGCCTTATAAATGTGATATATAGTGTTTATACTATCATAATATATTTTATTATATACTTAATGATTTATATATTACTATTACTTTGTTTCAAAACATGCTATTTTAGCTTTAGTTCTACGCACTGCTAATTTTCTTGAATTATGTTTGGAGAATGTATTCCATATCATATTAATTATTTGGAATTTATTCAAGCCTCTTTTATTTTCTCATACAAGGCCTACTTTTGTAAATTGTGTGTATTTGGAAGACTATATATTATCTGTTTTTATTTATATAAAGTGTTACATATGTGTGTTTATATGCAGCTTGTATATATTTATAAATAATGTATTTTATTAAATATTCATAATGCACTTATATAGTTGAAAACATTTTAAACATGTAAATACATAGTTTATATATTTGAAATATTTATTTTATAATATATTTTCTTACATAAGTATATTATAATATATAACATATTTGTAAGTATTGAGTTGGCCAAAAAGTCTGTATAGTTTTTCCCATAAAATAAAAGACACATTTTTCATTTTCACCAATAACTTTATTGATTGGATATTTTTTT